>JAADXL010000503.1:0-24599 GCA_023337755.1 Pythium aristosporum | reverse complement strand
TTGGCGGCCGTGGTGGCGGCCGTGGCGTTGGCGGTGGCCGTGGAGGTGGCCGTGGTGGAGGACGTGGCGGTGGTCGTGGTGGAGGCCGCGGCGGCGCTGCCGGCGGCATGAAGGGCGGTGCCAAGGTCATTGTCGAGCCGCATCGCCACGCCGGTGTCTTCATTGCGCGCGGCAAGGAAGACGCTCTCGTGACGCTTAACTCGACCCCCGGCAAGAGCGTCTACGGCGAGAAGCGCATCTCCGTCGACGTGCCGTCGGCCAGCGGCGAAGGCAGCGAGAAAGTCGAGTACCGCGTTTGGAACCCGTTCCGCTCCAAGATTGCCGCCGCGATTCTCGGCGGTGTCGACAACATTCACATGGGTCCCGGCTCCAAGGTGCTGTACCTGGGTGGCGCCTCGGGCACGACCGTCTCGCACGTCTCGGACATTGTGGGCCCCACTGGCGCGGTCTACGCGGTTGAGTTCTCTCACCGCTCGGGCCGCGACCTCATCAACGTCGCCAAGTCGCGTACGAACGTCATCCCGATCATTGAAGACGCGCGCCATCCGCTCAAGTACCGCATGCTCGTGCCCATGGTGGACACGGTGTTTGCCGACGTCGCGCAGCCGGACCAGGCCCGGATCGTCGCGCTTAACGCCAGTTACTTTTTGAAGAACGGGGGTCACTTCGTCATTTCGATCAAGGCGAGTTGCATCGATTCTACTGCACCTGCTGAGGCGGTCTTCGCCCGTGAAGTGAAAAAGTTGCAGCAAGAACAATTCAAACCGAGCGAGCAACTCACCTTGGAGCCGTACGAACGTGACCACGCCGTCGTCGTGGGATCCTACCGTGTGCCCAAGAAGGACAAGAAGTAAACCACGCGTCCTCCCCATACGCGTGGCCTTCGGATGTCTGCTGCATGTTTTCATGGGTCTCCCTCCCAAAAGTGCACTCGGATACTTCTGTAGAGGAGATTCGGGAGGGGCCAGCCTAGTGCATGTACTCGTAATGGATGCTGCTAACCCCCGTACTCAACCACTGTGCTCTTTCCGTAGGGCTCTTTCCCGCTTCCTCACGCGCAAAGGAGATTGTCGGGGGCCGTGGGGATGCAAAGAAGGGAACGAGAGGATCTCAATGACGAGACGAACTGCGTCGGGCGGTCTGAACAAACCCCGTGGCGGGCAGCAGAAGGCACCAAAGTGTCCCGCAGCAATGTTGGCGCTTTGGGAACGCCGCTGCTGCGTTCGCGCACGGGACGTGAGTGACAGACGTATTTTCGGAGCTACGTGCTTCGCCTGAGAGATCCTTTCTTCCCCAAGGCATCGTCGTGACGACCGTTCGGTTGAAGCTTCTCACACGTGGTCCCGACATCTCTGTTGTGAGCGTCGAGGACAGAGGGAGGAGCCCGTGTCTTCTCCCTCCTTCTCTCTCTCTCTTCGGTGTCAGCAGTAGCATTCGTCGGGAATGTGGTGAGGTTCTAAACCCCGAAAATGGAAGTTTAGAAGTGCTGATCAATCTCCCTGGGTTCTATTTTTACTCGCTCTCATACTGCCTCCAGCTCTGCACGGTCATTGCAGAGGTTCTTCAGCACCACCCTTCCGCCGCCATGCATCGCGTTAGGTCTGTCTGGCTCATGGGGAGAGAAGCCTCTCTCTCTCTCTCTCTTCGTGCGCGATCTAACTCTGTGTGTGTAGTGACCACTTGCAAGACCGCCACCCGTACTTGGACCAGGGCTTCGCGGAGTCGTACGACGCCACAGAGGTACGCTCTGCCCAATCCTTTCTTTCCATTCTACTCCAGCAGCTCACTCGAGACTGTTATGTCTCTTAGGTCCATCGTGCTTTTGGGAATCGTGCCATCCCCAAGTATGCCGAGCTGCTGGTCATCGACGATCTACCACATGAGGACCGCGCACGCGCGCTCGCCGAGCTGCGCCAGTTGCTCAGCAGCCAAGAGATAAAGTTCGAGGCCGTCGACCGCGAGCTCGTGTTTTCGTGCGCCGATCTCACTGACTCGCCAGCGCTCGATGTGCGCGTGAACGCGGCGCTGGCCCTCGCGTCGCTCGTGCTCCACAACAGCGTACGTGGCGAAGCGGAGACTGTGGGTAGGAGGGAGGGCCGCATACAGACCTTTTGACACAATGTCTTCATGACAGGATCACACGGGCAGTGACGAGCTGAGCACCGAGGCCATGCTGCGCGCCGCTACGACTCTGCTGGACGACCGCGACGAGCCGGCAGTGCTCGCCGGCTGCACTGTCTTCCGGAACCTTACGCGATCGAACGAAGGCGCATCGCTCGTGGCATCGCGTCCAGAGATCATGAGCAAGATCACGTCCATGGTCAACGCACAGCCTCTCAAGACGATCCCAGAGGCGATCGTCGCCAGTGTCTTTGCCGTGTTGGCCAACGTGACCCGGGTCTTTGAAGGAGCGCAGGCCACGGCCGACTGCGCCGTCACGTCACCCGTGCTGGGCGTGCTGAAAAAATGTGCATTGTACGATGCCGAGACGGTCCACCACGCGGTGCTCATCGTGCTCAACGCGGCCACACACGACCAAGGCAAACGCATAGCAGTCCATCAGGGTGGTGTCGAGGTCTGTCTCCAAGTGCTCTCGCGCCTATTGAGAATGGTGCCACCCGTCACGTTCCAGAAATGCGACGTCTCTCTCCGCCATGAGCTCACGCGGTGTCTTGTCAGTGCCGTGATGACGCTATCGACAGTCGAGGACGCGAAACCGCGCATCGTCGAGTTTGGTGTCGAGCCGCTCGTTGCGTGTCTCCACCACGAGCTCGCGGCAATCAAGACCAACGCGATCGTCGCGATCCGTTCGACTTGTGAAGCACCCAAGGGCACAGCGGCGTTTGTCGATCGACTACTCGCAGAAAAGGATTTGGTGGTCGAGGTCTTTGGCGCGAACTGCATTCCCGTGCTGCTGCGATACCTCCGTGTGGACGTGGGCAATGGCGACCACAAGCTGGATGCTGACGCCACGCTGGACGCGCTGGCCGTGGTGCAGGATCTTGTGCGTCCTCTCAACGACGATGCAGCGGTCCATGTGGTTGTGCAGACGCTCCACTTGGTCCACGCGATCGTGGAGCACGCACTGCGATGCGGCGACGACTCTGCTGACGCGGCGAAAGCCGTTCGCGGCCGAGCCGTCTCGGTGCTGCAGCTTCTTGTCGCGGTACGAGGCTCGGCTGGTTGTTTTACGCTTGGAGAGAGCCTAACTGGAGGTGTTTCTATGTCTTATTAGCACGGTGACAAGTACGCACGCCGCGTGGGCAAGGCGCTCCTCAAGCACGGCGCTCGTGCGCGCGACTTTGCGCTCGTCATGGGCCCCGTCGACATGGCTACATTCCATGCTGAATAGCTACAAACCTCTATTCATAAATACTACCAACTAGTACGATGTCATCATTTTATCCAGATATACGAAAAGAAAGGTATTTAGAGGCCTGCCAGCAATTACACTTGATGTTTGTATACCGGCGCACTGTGAGGGTTTTCGAAGCCCGGACCAACTTGCAATGGGCAGTACGGCACGTCTCACGAATTGTGAGTTTTGTGTTCGTTGAGCCGAGAGACGGTTAGCATCTCCCTCGACAAGGACGGGATTGCGCGTTCTGCGTATCCAAACCACTTGGATGGTTTAAGCTCTGTCGGCCCCCGCGTCGCTCTCGGCGCGGCCCGACATCTAACCAGTTTTTTTTCGAACTGAGACTCAGATCTGCGACGGACTCAGATATGATGAATCCGGTTCTTAACCGATAGTGTTGCAAAAAGTTGACTGGCGCTGGCAATAGAGTTTCGGGGCAACATGGCGGCGGCAGGCACGCACGGCTTCTTCGGCGCGCTCGCGCGCGGCGTCAAGTTTGACTCGCAGCGCATCCAGAGCGCGAAGCAGCACTTCAAGAAAACGTCGGGTAATGGGGGTTCCTGCACGTGCAATTCCGGTTGAAATTGGCCTCGTAGAGACTGAGCAACAGCTCATGGACGCACTTGTAGACACCTCGACGGCTTCAGCGACGGCGGCCAGGCGAGCCCAGGCCGCGAGCGAGCTGGATTTCTTTGGCTTTGATGACAAGCCGACTAAGACTTCGTCCTCCAAGCGCGAGCGCAAGATCAGCGTCGACATGGTGCCGGCGTGGGCGGGAGGCGACGGTGAGGACCACCCAGAGAAGCAAGAGAAAAAGTCCAAGAAGAAGAAGAGCGGCAGCATGCCCCGGCGCAAGCGCAAGCTGAGCGAAGGCGCGATCGAAGAAGAGAGGCTCGCGGAGGAAGAGCGGCGCCAGGCGTCGATGCTGCTGACGCCCAAGACGGACGGGGACGAGCCAAAGGCCACCAGCAAAGCTAAGCACCGCAAGCGCAAGAAGCGAGCGTCGTCCATGGGTAGCGACGCGGCGCCAGACGACCGAGAGCAAGGGACGGACGAGCCAGTGGACCCTGTGAACGCGAGCGAGGAGGATGAAGAGGAGGAGGACGAAGAGGACGACTCGACGCTGTTTAAGAAACAAGCCAAGGGCGGGACTGCGACTTCGAAGCCGAAGAAAACCAAGCAGCAGACCCAGCGGGACGCGCACGCCGAGCAGGAGAAAGAAGACGTCCGCCTCTTCCGCAAGCAAATGAATATTCGTGTGGAAGGTCGCCACGTGCCGCCCCCCATCGCCACGTTCAGTGCCATGAAGCTCAGTCCGTCCCAAGAGAAACTGCGCAAGGTCTTACTCCACAACATTGAGGCATCCGAGTACAAAGAGCCGACGCCCATCCAGATGCAGGCGATCCCGAGTCTTCTCCAGGGCCGCGACGTGCTGGCGACGGCGCCCACGGGTTCGGGCAAAACGGCGGCGTTTGCGATCCCCATGCTCGCGAATCTCGGGGCGCCAAAGCACCAGGGCATCCGTGCGATCGTGCTGTCGCCGACGCGGGAGTTGGCCGTGCAGATCCATCAAGAATTCGTGCGGCTCTCGGCCGGCCGCAAGTTTAACATCGTGCTTCTCTCCAAGGCCACCGCGGCGACCATGCTCGCGCAGCGCAAGAGCCACTGCACCGTGAACCACGATCTCGTGATCGCGACGCCTCTGCGACTCGTGCACCTTCTGCAGCAGGAAGATGACGCGTCGAAACTCGACCTGTCCATGGTCGAGATGGTCTGCTTGGACGAGGCTGATCGGCTCTTTGACATGGGCTTTGTCGAGCAGATCGACGACGTGCTCGCGTCCTGCTCGAACCCGCACATCCAGCGCATGATGTTTAGTGCCACCATGCTCCAGGGCGTTGAGGAGATGGCTCAGTCGGTGCTGCGGGATCCGATCGAGATTTCCATTGGCGTCAAGAATGCCGGCGCGTCGACCATTACGCAAAAGCTCGTGTTTGTGGGCAAGGAAGAGGGTAAGCTCGTGGCCATGAAGAACCTGATTACCGAAGGGCTCCACGTGCCGGCGCTGCTCTTTGTGCAGAACAAGGAGCGAGCGAACGAGCTGTACCACGAGCTCCTGTACGATGGACTCAATGTCGGCGCGGTCCACGCCGACCGCACCAAGGAGCAGCGCGACGAGACCATGCGCCAGTTCCGAAGCGGCCAGGTCTGGGTGCTCATTTGCACGGATCTCATGAGCCGCGGCATCGACTTCAAGGCCGTCAACATGGTCGTCAACTATGATTTCCCACAGGACGCAGTGAGTTATATCCACCGCATTGGCCGCACCGGGCGAGGTGGGCGAGAGGGCCACGCCGTGACGTTTTTCACGGAAGACGATATGCTCTATCTGCGTTCGATCGCCAACGTCATGAGGCTCTCGGGCTGCGACGTGCCCGACTGGATGCTCAAGCTCAAGAAAGCAAGGTACGGGCGATTGGGAAGACGGGGTGTGGTAGGGATGAAGCGACGGACTAACTGGTGGTTTGTGTATGCATATGCAGTGCCGAGCGACGGAAAAAGCTGGTCAAGGCCCCGCTCGTGCGCCGGCGGATCAGTACTGTCTCGGGTTACGACCTCCAGAAGCAGCACAAACGACAGCTCGCTGCCAAGAAGCACAAGCCGCAGTCCGCTGCCCAAGACGAACAATAGAATTCCGCTCGCTCTGGGCTGTGGTTGTTCCTTCACAAAAATAAACTGGTTGTCACTCCTTTTCTCTCCACACCAGTCGGTCTTCACAGCGGAGCAGCCATGCACTCGCCTCAGTTCTCCCCCATCTGCCCGTCCCCATCCCACACGACGTCGTTTGCACGCGCCACAGACCCGACGCTTCATCGCCACAGATGGCAAAGCCCCATCGCCAGGCCAGAAGAACACCGTGTACCGGCTCGCAAAGTAAGGTCCCTCCCTCCATCTCATCCGCCAGCATGACTGTGTGGACTTTCGACTACTGTAGATCCCCTCCCGCTTCCGCTCGCTGCTGCGGTACGACGCACTATCGACCGCCTCTCCAGCCGTGCGGAGGGAGACTCCTACGTCCACGCCCCATACCAGCACCACGACGCGTCTGCCTCCACTAGCGTCAGAGCAAAGTGACCAAGCAGAGAATGGCGGGGACCCTGGGTGGGAAGGGCAAGTGATCTCAACCAACGAGACGAATCTTGACGAGCTGACTTGGTTCCAGCATCGCTGGCTCGACAAGCACGGCAAAAACTCACACATGAAAGAATCCCGTGAGAAGATGGTGCTGCTGAGGCGCTGGTTCGAGTCGCTGGACGCCGACGGGTCCGGTGAAGTCGGGCTCAACGAGCTCGAAGACCCGCTGGTCTCGGTTGGGCTCGCACGCAGCCGCGACGAAGTGCAGCGGCTCATCGACCAGGTCGACAAAGATGGATCCGGAGAAGTGACCTTTACAGCGTTCCTGCGTATGATGAATCCCGAACAGCCCAAGCGCTCTCGCCAGCCGCGCCTACCGCTGCACCACGCCAAGCCACGACCGCCTCCGACTCCACCACCATCCCGAACTCTGGATTGTCCAGAGACTCCGTCCGGTGTTCGGAGACCTGGCAGCACTGTAGCACAGGGAAGCAGTCGACGCAAGAGTTTGCTAAAAGCACCAGCCACGAGCTCGGCGAATCCCGTGGTCAAGCTGTTTGAAGACATGCAGTCGGGTAAGCTCGGCGATCTGGCGATTCCCTTTCCTGTGCTGATCACAGCGTACAGGCGGCGCATGCTCCTGAACGCCCACATGGCCGACGACCCAACGGCGAGGCGGCTGGGGTCGTCGGTTCTCCAAGCGCTGGAATCCACGCGCCAAGACGACCGTGGGAGACGGCGAAGCTCGGCGAGGACACCCTCACCTTCAACGCTCTCCTCGTCTTATTTGAAGAGCTACTTGGCGACCACCGAAAGCCCAAGCTCGTCTTACTTGAAGAGCAACATGGCGACCACCGAAAGTCCAGCGTATCTGCAGACGACGCAGCTCCCAACGCTTTGAGCTGAGCGAAGGCGACACGAGAAGGACTACAGTGATGAAAAAAAACGGTGTTGGGATGCATCATCAAATTTGGTCCACTAACTATTATCACAAAACCACATCACCTCGGTCCACTTGTCCACCACTACCGCCGTGGTACTGTAGGAAAAACTCCGGCACCGCTGGAGCAGCGACCATCGCCCAGCAGAAAGCCGTTTATCTTGCCTGTCTTGCCCCTCCTTCCATCGCGCGCGACTTGCTTCGCCACGGCGCTCCCTCCAAACCTAACTATCCACGGATACACACACACACGAAGCCATCGGCCAGCGTTCGTGAACTGCGTCCGATGGTTGCACCTTCTCATTGCAGCCCGGCTTCTCACAGCGATACAGCCCGAAACGGTCACGATCTGCTGGTTGAGATGCGTCGACCGCGAGACGAACCCCCGTGCCAATATTCTTCTGTCCGTCGATTCCATTCGCTGGGAAGGCGGCCATCGACAGTTGAACTGCCCAATTCGATCGAGGGCAATGATGGCTTTTTTGTTGATTCGTGTTGTTATACTTACTTGGCATTGACTGCACTCATGGGTGGCGTCTTGGAGGTCGCACCGCCACCACTTTGCACATTCTTCTGCATACCGTTCTGCTGCGAGGACTGGGACGGAGAGTGCGGGCTCGAGCCACGCGGGGCATTCGGGTTGGTGGCACCCCCTGCTTTGCTCCGCTTGAATGCTGCTGCGTTGGCCGCGGCGGCCATCTGCTGCTGCGACTGAGAAAGTGTTCGCTTCACACCAGTCACCGAGACGTCGCCGCCCGTCTTCATCAAGTCGCCAGTAAGTGCGCCGTCGACAGAGAGATCATCGCCCATGAATGACTGGGACAGATCGAGGTTCAAAAAGTCGGTGTCGGAGCCAAGCCCCTGGCTCAGACCCGACAGATCCGAGTTCTGGCGCATGCCATTCATCGAATTTCTTCGCTGCAACTGCGGGTTCTGCTGCTGCTGGTGGTTTTGACCCGCGGGGTTTGACTGCTGACCAGGCTGTTGCTGCATGAAGCCCTGGTTGGGACCTCGCTGCTGGTTCATTTGCTGCTGCATCTGCTGCTGCTGGCCGTTGGCTTGCCCAGGTGACTGCTGACGCATCGAGTTCTGACGTTGCATGGCTTGCTGCGGGAATTGTTGTTGGCCTGGCTGGCCCGGTTGCCCCGGTTGGCCTGGCTGGCCTTGCTGCTGGCCTGGCTGAGGTTGTCCAGGTTGACCAGGTTGACCCGGTTGGCCAGGCTGTCCAGACTGTCCAGGCTGCCCAGGCTGCCCAGGCTGCTGCCCAGTTTGTGGCATCCCGCTCATCGACTGGCGCTGCATCTGCGCTTGCTGCTGCATTTGGTACTGCCGCCGCTGCATTTGAGCTGCTTGGAACTGCTGCAATTGCTGAGGCGTGAACTGTTGTCGCATCTGAGGGTTCTGCTGCATCTGCATCTGCATTTGCTGCTGCTGCAGGAGCTGCTGCTGCGTCATGCGGCTGGGTACGTTGGCGTACGGCATGTTGCCCATGACGTGAGGTTGCGGCACCATACCTGGCTGCATCGTCGTCGGGTTCATGGGCATCGAATTGGGTGTCACGCTCGGCGCTCCCATCATCGGCGTCTGATTGGGCACACCGGCTTGCGGACGCGGATTTGCGCCGCCAGCTTTGTGTTGTGCGCGCGCCCCCATCGTAACAGCGAGATGCTGCAGCCGTGTTTTCAGAGATGTAAAGTCGCCATATTCATCTCGGTTCTTGGCTGTTCGGTACAACGAATCCTCGAGCCGTCGGGCCATGTCGGGCAAGCGTCGAATCCACTCGGCAGGTGCATCAGGCTTGCGTTGCTGGAGCAGACTCACGATTTTTCCAATCATCTTTCGCCGAAGAGGCAAGTCGTTTTCCGACTGCCACGCAGTCTGGCTGTCTGGGGTCGCACCACCAGCACCACCCGCGCCTGATCCACCAGGCGTTCGCGTCGGACCTTGACCAGGCATGGGTCGTTGCTGCTGCTGCGCTGCAGGCTGCTGCACGGCTCGCATTCGCGGGTCCATCATGGGCGGCTGAGGCTGTCCGGGCATCATCATGTTGGGCGGCGCGCCGTACGCGGGGTACCCTGGCGCAGCTCCTAACCGATTCATCATTTGTCCCGGTGGGCCGACGCGTTGTTGCATGTAGTTGGCGTTGCCCCCCATCATGTTCTGGTTCATCGCGGCTTGGGCCATCGAGATCCGAAGCACTTCCATGGGCGGCGGGATCAGATCCGGATGCTGCATCATCATTGACTTGACGCGCATCATCTCTTCTTCGTACGTCGAGTTGCTCGGTCGGAACGGCTGCTGCATGTACTGTCCATTGGGCTGCATGCCAGTGGGCTGGCCGGGCGCGGCGCCGCCCATGGGTACACCGCCCTGTGGTGCCATGCCGTACGGCTGCTGCGCTGGCTGCCCCGGGAACCCACCGCCGGGTTGTTGCTGGCCTGGCTGCTGCTGGTTCATCATCATTTGGTTAGGAGGATACCGCTGCTGCTGCTGCTGCTGCTGAGCTTGTTGCTGCATGTTCTGCTGCGCGTGGGGCGGTTGCTGCTGCTGCCCCGGCGCCATCGGTCCACTGGGTCGGCCGGCCGTCGAGGGACCGTCAATGTGTGGTCGCGCAGAAGACGAGTTGGTCGCAGCAGTCGTGCTGGACGTGGCCGCAGCTGACGCCGAACCCGCGGGCTTGTGCTGGAATCCCTGGCTGCTGGTCGTCGCGTGGCTGCTTGGCCCGCCCATCGTGAACGTTGCCATGCCACTGCTCGTGTCGGCGCCGCTGCTGGTCGTGGATACGTTGTCCTTCATCTTCTGATCGGCGCCAGACGTCGCCGCTGAAGTAGCGTTGCCGGCGGACGGCTTCGAGTCCTCGTTCTTGACCTTGTGCTTGTCGTCGCCGGTCGCGCCGACGTCGGCACCGAAATACGAGCTGGAGAGATCGTCCGACGGCTCGGGCTTGGTGTTGATGCTGGTGCTGGACGCGCCCGTGACGGACGCGGTCGCCGACGCAGAGGTGGAGGCCGTCGAGGCCTTGGGCGAGTCCATGAAGTTGAAATCGTCATGGCCCGAGAACGGCTCGTCGCCGAGACTCTGGACGCCCGTGGGCGTACCGACGCTGAACGGCAGTCCGCCGTTGCTCGGGGAAGCGTCCAGCGCCGACGCGTTTCCCCACGAGCCAATGTCGAGGAACTCACTACCGGAAAAGTCAAAGCCGAACGAGTCCATAGTGACGCTTTGACGGAATCCTGCATGAAGCCACATGATAAAAGATATTAGAATATGTGTGGGTTCGAATTGCCATGTCCTCCTTCTCGAGAAGAAAGGAAAAGAACATGGGTTCCTCCTCCGTTGAGATCCTCTAGGAGGAGGAGGGAGGGGAAGAAAGAGGCAAGAGGCAGGAACACGCACCGTGGGTTTTGTGTGGAGGAGGGAGGAGAGAGGAGAACCACGCGTGCTATCGACGTATCGTGGTCAACGCGGATCGGCGTTGCACGTTACGTGCGCGATGGAGAGGGGGTCGGACAGAGACCGACGTGTTCTTTCTCCACAGAGAATCGCAAAAAGGGGGAGGAGAGTCGGCGGAGCGCAGCGAAGGGGAGCGGAGCGCGCTTTTTCTTTTCCTTTCCGTTCGCGCTCAAGGGATGGCGCTGGGGGGAGGAGGGGGGAGGGCGTGACGTCGCGATGGGATCCGTCCACACACTCGCACTCGCAACGGCGGAGGTAGTTTTGGGGGCAAGAGATGTCGACGCACGAAAGCACTCCAAGGGCGGGGTCTCCTTCAGAGGAGCGAGCGCGAGTTCAAAAAATTGCTGAGGTTTTGGAGAAAAAGCGAAAATAACCCATGCCCGACCGACAAAAAAAAACAACCGGTCCGCTCGCTTGTCTCGCCCCCCTTGCTGTGGCACTGGGTTTTCCGCACTGCAACGAAAAACCTCGATTCGCCCTCTTTTTGCTTTGTGTTTTATTATTGACCTCTCAACGCGAGGTGTTTTAGCAGAGATGAAGAAGAGTTGTCCAATAAGGGGTGAGTTCCTAACAAGACGATTGGGCTGCTGACATTGAACACACTCGGAGGTTGTCCTATCTGTTAGAAACCACCCCGATATGTCAGACTGGCTTTTTAGTGAAGGCGTGGCGCGCAAAAGTGCACCCATGTGACAGCGCTCAGTCAAGTTGACAATCAGCGCGGAGGTTGACTGCCGACGCCCCTTCATTACCGTGACATGGGACCGATTGCGGTGCGTCGAGTTTCCATGCATGTATGGAAGGAAGAGCAAGCGTTCGTCCATTTCAATCATCCATCCACGCGAGGGGCATCCGGAGCTGGGCTCACTGCAACTGAATCTTCACTTTGCGCTACCGGTTGGCGACATGGATTTACGTCGTTTCATCATATTAGGTGCGCGCAATGCAATGTCTCTGCGTGCATACGATTCCGCCCCTTGCTACGAGAATTGTTCATATAGAATTATATCGAGACCTAACAGGACCGTACTCGAAATGGTAAAGAAGCCCCGCTGGAAATGTGAACACCCCGTGGCCTTAACCTTCACGTGATCGGTCCACTGCGGCAACAGGCATCCCTTCCGAGTATCTCCAGCAGCCTCGATACCCCGTCGGTACCAATGGGTACTTTGAGGAGGAATGGTGTCCGTCGAAAGATAGGGAGAAGAGATAGAGAATCCATTAGACCGCAACATTCAATCATGAGGTGTCAATAACTCAGGTATCCATCTGCAACAAAGCATTTCCACGCATCTTTTGATCGCTGAATGCAAGTCGAGTGGGCATCTTCAACTCTGGTGGTTCAGCCAGGGCGTGAACCGTAGCCATTCTTGCGGCGCCTGGGACAATCCACTCCGGGAAGAGTCTCCGAACGCACGCGTCATCACGCCGGATAAACGAACGGACCTTGAGCCTCTGCTCGACCATCGATCAGCGCCACCGTTCGAGGCACAGCGCAGGCAGAATGCTCGCAAAATGCTCGTGAATATAGAAACACGCTCACGCTCGTATGCGCAGTGTACAATAAATAACTCACCAGTGCAGCACTGGCCGCCATCCGCGGAACCCAAAAACGCCCCGTCCACTGGATCTCGTTTCTAATTTTTGTGGCCTCATCCAATGCAAGAGCAGACGTTACCTTCCGGACAGCGCCGGAGTCATGATGGCCATCACGCGACATCAGCTGGCTCATGAATAGGCCCTTGACATCATACTGCGTGCGTAAGCCAGCCGATTTGCCACAGTATTGCAAGGTGTCAGCTCATGTGATTCAATTTTCAAGCGCATCCAACCTCAGCTACGATTGATCAATATTCACAGTCTATGCTGTTCCACAACCAAGTCTAACGTGTATTGCACATCTTTTATTCTCGAAACTATGCTATATAAGAGGTAAAGAAGAAGTGAAGGATGGTGTGACTGTTCAATTGAAAGTGGAATCGTGGCGTCCGCAAAGTAACAACACGCCAGAGAACAGGATTGCATACCTCAAAACCTTGTTTACAATAATGTCTTTAACCGGAACCCGTTTTCGTGTGCAGCTTCGACTAGGGTTCGGGTAATATGCACTGTGCGAGTGTGCACTTACAGACACAAAGTTGTCGCCTTACCTCACAGACCGATATCTGACGTGAAATGACAGAAGGGAGATATGACCTCTTTGTTCACCTAACCCATAACATTTCTTACCCTAAACCTTTGAGGAGTCACATTACAACATTTATGGTACAATGAGCTAATATAATGGAGTTGTCCGATGCGCACCGTCGCTCCGATTTTGGATGTCGGACAACTGTGGATGGAATACCGGAGCGACTGTGCAGTAAATCGGAGCGAGTGGCCGCAGTGGCTTCTCGGGAAGTTTGCGTTGTTGGCTGGGCACTGTTGTTGTTGTTTTGCGTGGAGCCAAGTCCGCTCTGGCTCTTCTCTGACGCTCTTCGATGCCGCAACACACGTCAGACGATGGGACGACGCCGACCCTAAAACGGCTGTTTCGCACTCTCTCTCTCAAAATGCGAGTCTCTCGTCTTGTTGGTGTACGGGATGAAACTGGGTTTTTCGTCCGAGTGTGAGTTGAGCGAGTTTCAGAGTTTCAGCACCGTCGGGTGGGGCCGTCGTCTGTTTGTGGCCCCTCCCTCCCCCTCCCTCGCTCCCTCTCCCCCTCCTTCCTTCCTTCGAGCCCCAGTCTCTCGAAGCACTCGGCATTTTGGACGGTGGACCTGCCAGTGGCTCTCCCCTTTGTTTGCTTCCCCGGAGAGAAGACCAAGCCACCCGTCGGTCGCAGTGTCTGTCTGGAATCGCAGACTCCGTCCGCTCCGCTCCGCCACTCGGCTATCCTGCGCTCGGATCCCCACATCCTCCGCCAAGACCAAGCCTGCTAGCACAGAGAGACTGTAAGTGGCCGCGCCATCTCCATCTCCAGCGCCAGCACGCCCGTCGCCAGCGCCGAGGAAGAACTAGGTTTTAATCCGTCTTATCGTGTCTCTTACGATGTCCTCTGGCCAACCCACCAGAAGCATGTCGCGCCGCGGCGTCAAGGGAAGCCGCATGGGCGGCAACGACGTGCTCACGATCGACCAGCTGCGCCACCAGGACGACTGGGTGCTCGACACGGAGCGATACCGCTGCCACGTGTGCACGCGCAACTTTACGCACTTTCGGCGAAAGCACCACTGCCGCAAGGTCCGTTTCTTTCTCTACGTGCTGGAAAGGACCAGGACCAATGTACTCACACTTTCCTTCTTGATGATCACAGTGCGGTGAGGTTGTCTGCAGCAACTGTACGCTGAAGAAAGAGGCCGAGCTCCCGGTCATTGGCCGCTCCATGGTCAAGGTGTGCATGTCGTGTATATTGTCGCACTCGCAGACGCCGGCCAACCCGCAGGCGCCGTCGCTCGCGCCCACGTCGACGACATCGGCATCGTCGCCGCCGCGCACTGTGGACCAGCGATGGGACCCCAAGAGCTTCCATTCGCCGACGGGCAACTCGGAAGGGGACTTGTCGCAGTACACGCGCGACTTCCACCAGCCCGAGTTTGACTACCCGCTTGATTTCAACTGGGACCACCCGTGGCCCAAGCCGCCGACCGTCTCTGGCGAGGGGGACCGTCTCGACGCGCTCCGCGGCTTTGAAATCATGGACACGCCGACCGAGGACGTGTTTGATATTATCTGTGATCTCGCCAGTAACGCGCTCAAGACGCCTATCGCGGCCGTGAGTCTGCTCGACGAGGACCGCGAGTGGTTCAAGGCCAGCGTCGGACTCGCACAGAATGAGGTGCCTCGCTCGGTGTCCTTCTGTGCCCATGCCGTCATGTCCAAGGAGCCGATGGTCGTGCTTGACACGCTGCTTGACAAGCGGTTTGCCAAGAACCCTCTCGTAACGGGTGCCGCCAAGATCCGATTCTACGCGGGCGCGCCGATCGTTACGCCGACCGGTCAGATCCTGGGCACTGTGTTTGTCTTCGACACGCAGCCGCGCACGACGTGCGATATTGCGACGCTCGAGAAGCTATCGAACGTTGCGATGAAGAACCTGGAAGACCGCAAGAATGCGATGTCGGCGCCGCTGGAAGCGGGCATTGAGACGCCTGTGCGCCCAATGCCTCGTTCGGTTGACCCAGGACTCCGTGGCTCGGTCAACGGCATAGCCAACCAGGTTGTGGCCGCACCAATTCCTGCTGCGGCGTCTCAAGATCTTGTTGCCGCGAATCAAGCAGGCGACGGTCAGGTGACTGCTGGTCCCAAGATGGAAACCATGTTGATGGATCTGCTTTGCCGTACGACCGAGACGCAGCAGCAGTTAGCGACACAGCAGGGCGCGATGTTCCACACACTAGGCCAGCACACGGCTGAGATCGACAAGCTCCAGCACGCCATGGCAAGAATGGAGGCCAAGTTAGATTCGCTCGCGGAGTAGCGTGGCGACGCCAACGGCCGCCTCAAAGCTTTCGATGGAAGAATGCGAGCAATGTTTCGTGCATGATGAAGATTAGATGTCAGTCCCACGAGGAAGAAAGAAACCCCCCCCCATCGTCAGTTGAAGCAGCACAGAAGAAAAAGATCCGACCCGAAAAGACCAGAAAAAAAATATATCGTACGAAATGAAGATGAAGACCCGAGAAGCGGGTGCATGCAAGATGCCCCATGACGCACATCAGGCAAAAGAATTGGAGCGACGTAGTCTTGAGTGCCTGCATCTCCAGATCCCCAGCCAGCAGCGAGGCGAATTTCCTCGCTCCAAGCGTTTGTATTTTCCGCGCTGGATAATACCGATAGATACATGTTCACCTTCACACCCTCCGCCCTTCCCTCCCCTGTCATCTGTTCATCTGATCAACTTGACCATGAAACAAACGTAGGTTCGTCCAGGTCCAAGCAGCCAGCCCAGCACACGGTGAGACTCTCACTCCATCAACGGGACCACATGGGTCTGACTCGATCCGAGTATACCTCTCCGGATACTTCCGCCAAACTATACGTATACCTCAGTATTCATTCTCATAGGATTTCACTAAGTGCGCACGTGCCAGCATTTTCTTTCCCCTTCATCTTCGGACAGTCGTCACACGCAGCCAAAGGGAAAGCCCGCGGAGAACGGAGCACCTTGCGATCCCCTCTGTTCCGCCATGGCGACCAAGATGAAGGAGTACCGCTACTACCTGAGCAGCGGTGTCAACACGGGCATCCGCGTCAAGGTCTCGCTGCTGGAGCTGGCGCCGTCCAGCTTGTTGGCGGTCGACACGCAGCTCGGGTCGCTCGCGCTTACGTCGGACGCCAAGACCAATGCGTCCCCTCACGCGTCCTCTGATGCGCCACGGTCACAAACCGCGCCCCGGCTGCGCGCCTTCCAGGCACCAGGGCTCGAGCAGCGGTCCGGGTCCCACGCCGAGCTGTGCAACGCCGCGATCAACGAGATCTTTGTCACGGCGCAGATCTTCTCGGACGGGTTCCCGCTCCACCCAATGGTCATCAGTTCGAAAGGGCCGACCAAGTGCAGCGAGTCGACGATCTACTGGAACGAGTGGCTCTCGTTCCCCGTCAAGTACCGCGACCTCTCGCGGAACTCGCAGCTCGCGATCACGGTCTGGGGGGTCGGCTGGGAACCCATTGGCGGCACGACCATTTCGTTCTTTAACACTCAGGGCGTGCTCCGCGACGGCATGCAGTGTTTACGCATGTGGAAAGGCGTCGAGGCCGACCCGTCGCCGTTCACAACGACGCCGTCGGAGGTGCAGGGCGAGTGGACGCGCCAAGAGTGTTACCGGCTTGACAAGCTGCGGGAAAAGTACGAACGCAAAGAGATCTCCCGCAACGAGTGGATGGACGGCGTGACCGACCGACGCATTGCGAGGATCCGCCGTGGCTCCGAGCCGCCGGGCCGGAAAGATCCGTTGGGGCCATTCTGTTCGTACCGAGAGGACGCGGTGCTCTGGATCGAGATGCCGTACTTTGGCGATGCTGTCGTGTACGAAGAAGAACCGTACGCGCAGCGCAGCGCCACCAACAATTTGTTTGCGAAAGAACATCTTAAGGTGCCCGGCGCTGCCACCGTCGCCGCAGCCGGAATGGGCGGTCTAGGCGGTGCAGCGAATGGCGGCGCGAATGGAACCACGTCAGGCGGTGTGCCTGGCATGTCGCCACCGACGATGTACGGTGGCGATACCTATGCCGGTATGTATGACAAGACCCGGGACGGACCGCTTGCCGGTGGTGGATACAGTGCCATGGTCGTGTGGGACCCGGATATCAATGAAGAAAACCCTGCGGAACGCAAGTATCGTAAGCTTGCGCGCGACATTTTGCGCGGCTCGATCGATCCCAACCTCAAGCCCAGCCGAGACGAGAAGGCGCGCATCGAGGCACTGCTGGCAATGCCCACGGACAACTTGAAGAACGAAGAACGGGATTTGCTGTGGAAGTTCCGGTACACGCTGACCGACAACAAAAAGGCCGTTGTCAAGTTTCTGCTTTCCGTCGACTGGAACGACGAAACCGAAGTCAAGCAGGCGACCGATCTGCTCCATCAGTGGTGTGAGATTGACATTGCCGACGCACTCAAGTTGCTGGGTCGTGAGAAGGAATTCAAGCACGAACTCGTGCGCCACTTTGCCGTATCGACGCTGGCTAGAGCCAAGAACGAAGATCTCCAGGACTTCTTGCTGCAGCTCGTGCAGGCACTACGGTACGAGAATGCGACCGCAATGGTTGCGCGCCAGGGCGCCGAGGATACGAATGACGGTCCGCTTTTCAAGGAGTCTATGGGGCCGCTCGCTCGGTTCTTGATTGATCGCTCGGGCAAGAATTTCGAGATGGCCAACTACTTTTACTGGTACCTCCAAGTCGAGGCATCCAATTTCAGCCGCGAGGGCGATATTTTCCGTGTTGTGCTCAACCAAATGCTGGAGGATATGAAACGAGACTCAGAGAAACGCCCCATCTACGACATGCTGATGGCCGAGCGCGACATGATGGACAAGATCTTGGCGTTCCACAACAAGGCCCGCGAAGAAAAAGGTCGCAAAGACCAAAAAGAAGAGAAGTTTCGCCAACTACTTCGGCAGTTCCCATGGCAAAAGAATGTCGTCATTCGCATGCCGCTCGACCCGACCATCCACCTGAGCGGCATTGTGCCCAACTCCACACGTATGTTCAAGAGTGCGTTGTATCCAGCCGTGATTGAATTCCAGACTGTGCTTCCCGTGGAGCACCACGGCAGCCAGCACTCGCACACGAGCTTAGGGGTATCTCAGCTGGGGAGTAGCTCAATGATTCGCGGCTCCACTGACTCGATCCTCGATACGAGTAACGGGCTGGGGGCGTCGCAAGCGTCAGTGATGACCGAGTCAGCCATGCTTCGTGAATCTCTATCAACACGAGTGATTCACTTTATGAATCGCGACAAGGAAGGCCCGGCGTACAAGGTCATGGTCAAGAACGGCGACGACCTCCGACAAGATCAGCTCATCATGCAAATGTTTATTCTCATGGACCGACTACTCAAGCGCGTCAACCTCGATCTTGAACTCACGCCGTATCGCATTCTCGCGACTGGCGGATCCGATGGACTGATGGAATTTGTCCAGGACTCGCATGCGGTTGGTTCCATTGTCGGAAACTATGAATCGCCACAGGTACTGTCGTTCCTGCGGACACACAATCCCGACCCAAAGGCCGAGTATGGTGTTGCGCCAGACGCCCTGAACCGATACGTCAAGTCGCTTGCCGGGTACTGCGTGCTCACGTACATTCTCGGCATTGGCGATCGCCATTTGGACAATGTCATGATGAAGACGCGCGGCAACCTCTTCCACATTGATTTCGGGTTCATTTTTGGCGCCGATCCCAAGCCGCTCCCACCACCGTTCAAGCTCACCAAAGAAATGGTCGAAGGTATGGGAGGCTTGCAGAGCGAGCACTACACGCGCTTCAAACGATACTGCTGCCAGGCTTACAACTGGCTCCGCAAGAGCGCTGACCTCATTCTCAATCTGCTCAGCCTCATGGCCGATTGCGGCATCGAGCAGCTTTCGACGGATCCAGAGACGACACTGCAGAAGGTGCAAGAAAAATTTCGGCTCGATCTCACCGATGAACAGGCCGAGCAGTTTTTCCTCGGACTCATCAGCGACAGTGTCACGGCGCTCTTCCCCGTGTTTGTCGAGTACATCCACAAGATTGCCACCAAGATCCGATAGACTGAGTTCAGACCAACGTCCAGTTTCGTCTGCAGCGAAAGATAAGAACTTCTCTTCCCTCGTATCAAAATACAACCAAGTGCAACCACAAGAAAGAGTATCGTCATGCGTGTTGGGTGGGGGACACGCGAGTGGTGTGGGAAAATTGCGTGTTGGTATTATCGCTGCCACCCATGGAGCAGCGAGGTGTTCACGGCGCGGAAATCCTCGATGACGGCAAACTGATCAAGCTCTCGCAGTCGCTGGCCGCCCACGGTGTCGTCAGGTCGCCCTCGACCGGCGTCCTCGAATTGGGCATCGATCAGGCTCGATAACCGAACCGCCTTGAAACTCGTGCGTGGTGAGGACTTGCATGGCGGGAGACTGATTTGAGCTGGTTGCAGTTTAGGCGATAGAGACTCGTGTTTGACTGGCATCGAAGACACATTCTTGACGGGCGACTGGATCGGGGGGAAGCGGGTGCGTTGTGATGTATTCTCGTTCTGATTTGCAAAGTGACGCTGCACGATCGTCGGAAGATCGACTACTGTACTCACGAGCTGAAGCTCCTGCTCATAGGTCGTGTCGTGGAGCCGTTCGAGCGCATGGTCAACGTTCCCCACGGCATCGGCCAGCGCACAGCACGCGACGGCCTCCGAGGTAAGTGGCAAGACGCCCCGAATGCGCGCCACGTGGCGATGGTACTCTGTCTGCGTCTCATAAAGATCCAACGACGTCGCGACGAGCTCTTCCCAGTAGCCAATGAACTGCTCGCCATTCGCGGGCAAGTATCCAAGCCGTTTTGCCAGCGAATCCATCGAATGCTTGCGTCGAAGATCCGGCCGGTCCGCGACTGGAGAGAGCAACCCGCTCTGTGTGCGAGCGGCAAGTTTCTCGCTAGGCGAGACGACTCGCATACTCGACGTTCGATTGAACTGCCGCCCGCGAATCTGCTCGAGCTTTTGCATGGCAATCGTCTGTCGGTACAAAAAGGCTTCGTGTGGGTCGATAATCGTCGCCGACCGTCGTCCGTGCGTCACCCCCGGTGGAAGTCTGCTCACTTTCCGGTTCCCGCTTCCATCGACAAGATTCGTGAGCGACGCGACCACCGACGACCGGTGACGATCCGGTGAGCGAGCAGTCATTGAATCCTCAGCACCACCGTGCGAAGCAGTGTCGTGCTCGCCTCCTTTCTTCTTGCGTCGAAAGATCCGCTGCAACGACGTCACTGCGCGATCGTACAAGTTTTGCCGCACGCTGTCAACGATCCGCGCGACGGGTGTACGCAAGAGCGAGGCGTACTCGTCATCGTAACGCGCGTGGATTTCGGTGAGCGTCGCAAATGGCGCGATGTGGCGGTTGATGTTTTTCGCGCGCTTGAATTCTGCGCTGCACTTGGTGCTGTCACCGATCGCCTGGAAGCATAACGCATGGTGGTACAGTACGCGAGCGAGCACGCGCGAATCTTTGGCGTACGTGGCCGTGATGGCGTAAAACTCGATCGCCAACGCATAGTCCTCGTGGTGGAAGCACTTGTCGGCCAGCGCGCCCCACAGTTGAAGGTACTCGTGGTCACTCCACGTGCTTCCGTCTAGGCATGGAAGATCGCTTTTGTGTGCCTGAAGCGTCTTGAGAAGCTGCGAGAATGTTGTCGACGCCTGCAAGAAGTCGCCGCTTGCCTGCTGGCAATGCATCAGCATCAGCAAGTAGTCACTTGCGTCGTACGGAGGCGGCGCCCCGCCTTGGATGACCGATGGTGACGGGGTCCCTGCTTCCGAAGGCGCTGCTTGGCTAGTTTCGTGGATCGCGACAATCTTGTGCAAGCACTCGATCGCTTCGCTGAACGTTTTCAGGCGACACAAGATCTGAAAGTGGAAGAACAAGACGTTCAAGCGGTCCTTGTCGCAAAATGAAGCAAACTTGTTGAACAGTTCACGGACAATGTCGTCGGCGTGCTCCAGGTTTTTCATGGTGCCGTCATCACTCTTTTTCCAGTACATGCAGATCGCGTACCGAAGCAGTAGCAGCGGATCGGCAGCGCTCTTCAAGAAGGCAAACGCGCGCGTCAGCGCCTGCAGACTCTTGCTCAAGTGGAAGACCGCGGCGGGCAAGAACTTGCGGTGCCTCAGAAACACATCAAAGTGGGCGTTGCCAAGCGCGTTCCAATACTCGTGGAGACGGGCAGACGCGCCATCGTCGTGGACGACCGCTTCGTTTTCCAAGAGCAGCACAGCGGGGAGACTCGTGGCCGGCCAGCGTGCGTAGCGCAGGCCCAGCTTGACGAGCGTCGCAGCGTTGGTCGGATCCTGAAGGAGCTGCTCTTCGAGCTGGAGACAGCTCACTTTGTCAAGGAGCTGCTTGCCATTGGCCCACTTGTGCCACTTGGCGGGGTACGACGGGGACTGTTGCAGCGCGGCGATTTCTTGTGCGGATCGCTGGCGGTGCTGCTGATTCGGCGTTGAAGGCTGCGTGGGCTTCTGCTCGGCACCGGAAGAAGGGAGCGAAATCCTAGACGCCGCCGAGAGTTCCACCTCTTCATGGAGTGGCGTTGGCACAGCCATGTCTTTCGTCGAAGTCTTCCGTCCCGTTTGAGACTGATTAGCAGCAATGCCCGCCTCCTCAGCCACAAATACCCGAGCTTCTTCGGTCATGTGGAAAAAGTGAATCGTGGATCGACGCTGACCTTCTCGCTGACCCTCCATCATATGGTGGCGAGCAGTTTGGCTTGATGTGGCGTCTTGGGACCGTCGCTTGCGGCTCATTAGCTTTTCCTCGTTGGGGGTACTTGTTCTGGACGTTGACGACTGAGCACTTTCGACTGGCGGAACCGCTGCGGCAGCCACGGCCGCGGCCGCTGCTGCCATCGCAATGGCCGAAGAAGCAGCATCGATGATAGAGCCCCGGCGAGACATGCTGGCGCCGCGTCGCAGTGGGGATGGTTCGGCCGAGTGTGGCGGGGTTGTCTTTTCCTTGCCTGGCTGCACTAGAGGGAGCACCTCCACTTCGACAATCGGATCTTCGGCGGTCTCGTCTACCAGCGTTATCACTGGCGGGATGTCAACGCGACTCGGCTCGTCCACCGACTGATCATGAGGCTGTTGCGCGTCCGATTGCTCATCTTCGTCGGGTGATAGCGCTTGCTCAACAGGTGCTGCCCAATGCTGAGTGATGTCATCGATGCGTTCTGTTCCGCTGTCGTGGAGCGTGGGATCAAAAACGGTCTCGATTCGCTCTCTAGCCACAGTCGACTCTTCTTCCCAACATTCGACGCGCGGCGAGCTCATCGGCTCACCTTCGTGAATGTCATGAACCTCGCTGTTCTCGTCTTGGTCCTCCGGGTGGATGTCAATCACCTCAACGGTCCGTGCTGATCGCGGTGTGAGCTGCGTGAAGTCATCACGGGTCTCTCCGCCTTCAGCAGTTGCGCCCAGAGTATTCTCCACAGTGACTAGAGCGGCAGGAGCGGGCAAGCTTACGTTCTCTGCTACCGTGTCTTCCTCTCGCGCTGACGTTTTCGGGTTTGGTTCGGTCCGTGTGGTATCCAAAGCTGCAGGAATCGTAACGTCAGCGAGTGGTTCTGGCAAGACCTTCACCGTCGCCAGGTCACGAGGCGATGGAAGCACGGGTGCTGACTTGGCGCTACTCAACGGACGCTTCGTGCCGTCCGCTCTACCTGCCGGTTGTGGCCGCCGATTCTTGGTGGTCAATGTTTTTCGTTTCGACATCGCGATTGGTTCCGGTGACGGCGGCGCGTGCTCTGGCGTGTGGAAGCGGTGGTCGGGGCGTTCGTGGGTAATCTCGACGCCCATGGCTTCATCAAAGACGCCTTCGGCTTTGAAGACGCGGTTCTGGTTGTCCACGATCGTCTTACGTCTCAGGAACTGCTCCGCTTCGGGCGGGGTGCCCGTCCCTCTCACTTCTATCGCAGTGGCCGCGTGGGTGGATGATGAGATCGCCCGCGACGGACGATGTTGTGAGTCAGGCGGCGACAAAGCGGAAGCACTGGCATGCGGAGACGCTTGCCTGGGTGGCAGTGAGTGGTCTATGCCAGCTGAAGATAATTGAAGACTCACGATTGGCCGCACGAGCTGGAGCCGCTGCTTGCGCTCCTTGTCGCGGCGCCGCTGCAGCTCCGAGTACTTTGGTTTACGATCTGGCACCGCTCGTTTGCTGTGGTGCGTTGTATGGGAAGCAAGTGTCGTCTCATTCGGTTCGACAATGACCTCCTCTTCGCCCTCTTCCTCGTCGTTGCTCTCTCCAGACTCGTCGTTAATTCCCTCGAGGCCGCTGCGCCATACAGTCGTGGCGTCAGCGTTGGCCATACGGTGTAGCAGGCTCATCTCGCTGCTCTTCCTCGACGACTTCGCCTTACTGGTAGCGTCGCTGGCGCTGGTGGAAACCACGAGACTTTCTATCTCATGAGAGTGGCTATGGGACGCAGTAATCGCGTCCATCGCGCGCTGCTGGCTCTGCATGTTACGGCTCGTGCGCTTGTCCTCGGCTTTGGTCAGTTGCTTGGACGACGATGGCGTCGGCCGTGGGGCCGCGCGTGGTTTGTGGTCGACGTGCGTGGCGCCGTCAAGGATGCGACACGTGAGCCGCCCGACGTCGCGGTGGCGGTTGCCCACGATATCGAGATGCGACAGCACGCTGCTCGCGATTGCCTCAGGGGAGGGGTAGTCCTTGGGATCAGACGAGTGCTGCGCGTGGTGGAGCTGCTCGCACTTCACGCGCGAGATGAAGAGCGCATAGTCGTTCTCGACCTCATCAGTCGCGGCCACGCGCAGGCCAGCGAAGTCGACCGAGGCGGCTGACGTGTGGAAGACCTGGTAGATGCGCACTGTGAGAAGGCGGCTCGCGAGCGCAAAGTCCTGGACGAGTAAGAGGAGCTTTTCGTTTGGAAGTTGCGAGCCAGTGCCACTAGCGGAAGAGTGGTCCGTGCCTAGAACTGCCCCATTCTCCAGCGCAGGTCCATCCATTCTCCAGCAGACTCGAATACAGGAACAAGACGACCGAGCAAATGCCCAGTGCAGTCTGGTGCGTCAGGTGGATTGACAGCAAAAGAGACCCGGAATACCCTCACCTAAAATTATAATGCTCGTGTCAAGAGCGCTTTGTGGAGAAGAAGCGCGGAGAACGCAAGCAACGTTACACTTGCTCGTTGGTATGAACACTCTGGTAATGCCCCAGTTTGCTGCTGCGCATGAGCGCCATCTCGTCTTGCTTGTCTGACTTGCGGAAGAGCGACAGCGCGGCGCCGACGACCGCGGCGTTGCACAGCGCCCAGTTCACCCAGAGCTGCCCCACAGGAACGACCTCTTGCGACCCGATCCACCATGCGAAGGTTGTGCTCAGTGACTGCACGGCCTTGTAGATGCCCGCGTTGAACCCGGCGATGCGCGGCTCGCGGCCATTCGCGCACACGCAGCTGAGGTACCAGTAGATCCAGACCTGGCCCACGGCATCACCCGCGCCGTAGATCGTGTACAGCACGAGC
>JAADXL010000502.1:0-24648 GCA_023337755.1 Pythium aristosporum | reverse complement strand
CGGACGGACGGTGTTTCTGTGACAGTACTGTACCGTCGACTCGCGCTGCGTTCGCTGGTATTTTTCTGCTTTCAGCGTTTCATGGAACACGCACATGGTTGGTCGCATCATAGAGCGCAAAAGCCTGGATCTACAATGGCACGCGTGCATTGGTCAACGGAAACGACGTCCACTGTGGAGACCACGCCAACGAAGCTTTTCGGCTATACGTCGGGGCGGATTCAGTTACACCCTGCACTTGCCGAACAATTGCAAAACACAAGCAACTGTTGGACTGGATGCCCTCAGTGGAAATTCATTTGCAGTACGGCGGGAGAAGCCTTCGGGGCGTTTTGGGACGGCGCCGACGACTCCATCATCGTGGAGTTGGCAATCTCGTCCTAGGAGAACGTCGACTTCAGCAAGGAAATCGAAGGACGGAGACGCAGCGGACGCTGGGAGTCCAAGTTGGACTCGTCCACGATCCACTCAACCGTTGGTATTCAAATCGTGGTGGCCCATGAAAGCTTGCCCATGTAGTCGGCACCTTCGTACAACCTTCGCACCACAATATGATAGGAACAGTGTCGACAAATCTCTTTCTCTTTTACTTCACTTATTGTCAGTTCCAGCCAAATTTGCCGATTCGGGTCGGTTTCCTAAGCCAATTTCAATCTCCAACCGTGTATTGATTGGCTGAAATTGATCAAGATCGTGCTGTGATTAGGGGAAAATTGCTAGAACCCTATCCCTGTTTTGGATTGTGGATTTTGTATCGGATTTTTGCCTTGGGGCGATTGGCGGTTCATTCGGCTCGGGCGATTCAAATCGACCGGCTCGGAAATTTTGTCTAGAACTCACAATACTTTAGTCGTATTTGGATTGTGTGGTAGATGAACGGAGATTGATCCGCAGGATTAATGTTAACGTTCAAGTGCGCTCGGAGTCGCCGAGATGAAGTGCACTCAATGACAAGCATGGTCGAAGAATCTATGTAACTCGTATTTCCGCGAACTATGAGGGGTGAAGTATCCAATAGGCCTTTATTATGTCCTCACGCTCGTCACGTCTAGGTCGCAAGACCTGAATACGAGGTCAGACCTTGAGTTGAAGCGCATTAGAGTCTACTGCCACCACCGCTGATCGTGAACGTGTCGCCATAGCACTTGAGGGTCATCGGACGCTTGAGACCGAGGTTGTTCTTGTCTAATACACTCTTCCACATGAGCATACGGTCGGGCTGACCGTTGTTGGTCGATGGGTCAATAACCTGCACCACGTAGATGCGCGCCTGAATGTACGCCTGCATATACGCGACTTCACCACCTCCATTTGAAGGCGGTTGGACGCCAGACTTGACGTACCCAGCGATCTGGTCGAGTCCCGAGGCGCCGTGGTTGAGCGCCACGTCAAAGAGGAATCCCTTGGAGAAGACCGACGTGAGCTTCTTTTTGGCAGCCCAGTCCAAGGCCGTGCTCAGGTAGTCTCGCTGAATACCCTGCCACACGGCCTTCTTCCAGACAGAGTCACCATTCGACTTGATAGTCGAGCACAGGTTCTCAAGTCCCTTGTGGGTGGGAGATCCATTAGCCTTCACCAGTGCTGGGATGAACTGCACGAGCGGATGATTGGGACTCATACGCTGAACGTCACGAACGACCTCAAGCAAGTCGCCGGTGCCGCTGCAGAAACCGACGAGCGATACCGTGAAGCCACGACCGTCCTTAATGTCCTCGCAATAGTTGTAGTTGGTCCACCACTCGGTGTTGGAGTTTTCGGCGATCGAGACCATGCTCATGATCGTGTCCATATCGTTCTTGGTGAGGCCACCGCCGATCGTATCGAGTGGGATGTCGGATGCTGCAGCGTGCACATTCGGAACCAACGAAGCTGCGAGCACGGCGGCGAAGCCACAGACAGTGGCGCCGAGGAGGGAAAGGGAGACCATGAAGAGGGAGGCTTGACACTTGTGGGGGAGATGTCGAGTTGTAGAATGATGAGGACAGGAAAGCACGCCCGCACTGCGTGGATATCGTGCATGGCCAAGGAAGGTGGTCGCTAGATTTGACTGTCAACGGTCTTGGCATTGCCAAAGCGGCAAGCGCCCCGTTCTGTCGCAGACGCGTTGCCTGCAATGCAGGCAATACCGCATCTTCTTCGTCCATGGAAAAAAGTGTGTGCCAGGCTGGCACACACTTTTTTCCTCTTCGTGCGGCTGCCTGCTCGAGTTGAAAACGGTGTGCCTCCCGCGGAGGGTGTCCCACCTTGAGACGCAACTTCGTGAACCCGACATTATTGTGGCGTTTGTGCGTACTGTAGTAACCACACTCTCAACAGATCGTTGTGGAGTATGATATGATAAGAGTCACAGAGCGAGATTTCTCAGTTTGGGATGCTCCACGAGACTTGAGTTCCCCGCAACCTTTTCAGTCATGTTGTCCTCAAGCCAGCATCGGATTGCACTAGCATGTCCAGATTATTAAGTGTTGGTGCCCCTCCAGCCACTGACTGGCGGCTGAGGTTCAATCACATTGGGGCAGTTGCCATATAAAATCTCACCTCTGGGAAAGTGTGTGACGTTCGATAATCCAACACTGGAATGCAACTGCAGACAGAACAGAAGACTGGCGTGGGCCACTCACATCCGTTGGGTGACCTCGAAGAATCCAATGCAATGCACCCAATTCGTGTGGCTCTGGAAGTTCCAGTGGAGACAGAAATCTCCACACGTGGGATGGGACGGAGACAGTACCGTCGGCTCACGCTGTGCTCGCTCACTGTGCCACGCGCGCATTGGTCAGCGCGGAGACAACGTCCAGTGTAGAGACCAAGCCAAAGAAGTTTTTCGGCTACACATCGGGTCGGATTCAATTACGATCCGCCCGCAACATGCCTCATGAAGAAGCTAGAGTCTTCTTCGGATCCAAAGGAGCAAGCGGCTTTCAACATCAAAATGAGATTCCGATCACGCGTGTTTTGACTTGAGATCGACGTGATCCCTCACCCACTGAGGGCGTCTTGCCCAACAATCGGTCTACGATTGCTGGACTGGATACCCTCAGTGAAGTTCATCTGCAAGACTGCAGGGAGAAGCCTTCGGGACGTTTTCGGCGGCGACGACGAACCCATCATCGTGGACTTGGCTATCTCGTACATAGTACTCGGAGAACGTCAGCGTCAGCGAGAAAGTCGAAGGTGGAGACACAGCAGACGCTGGACGTCCAAGTTGGACTCGTCCGCTATCAACTCGGCCTCGTTTTTGGGCATTGATGCGCAAATCGTACGTATTAATAAGCTCAGCCATACCGATTGTAGCGGTCACCTTCGTACAACCTTCGCACCACAATATGATAGGAACCGTATCTAACGCATATGGGTGTGATCAGTTCGTATCATGTGAGATCCTGATCGTATCGTGTGACGCTCCCGACGTGGTGCCGGCTGAGCCTGGTCGTCAAACGGATCTGTTTTGAAGCAATTGATTGGCCAATCACTCCGGCTCTTTCCTCTTTCAGCCAATCAAACGACCTTGAAGTCTGTTTCAGATTGCCGCAAAAGAGGCCGTTTTCTATCCAACAGGCAGCCCTACTATGACATATTTTGACCAATCAAAGCCTGATAAACCAATTTATAACCAATCAAATAGTTGCAGTGTGGCCCACACGACACACTGCCACGGCGGCCGCGTCACGCGGAGCCGCTGGGTGAGATCCAGTGGCTCCAGAGAAGAGGCCGTTTCGCCTCACTCACACCATGCAGAAAATCCGCAGACGAAAATCCCCCTCGTGACGCACGCCACTCTCCTTCTTGCCCGTCGTCGCCTGCTTCCATCGCCATGAGTGCCCCCAATGCTCCTGCCGCGACGCCGCCGCCGCGGCCCATGCTGCTGCGCCGCAACTCGCGGCTCACGGTTGACACGATGCTGCGCGACGCGTTTGCGCGCGTCGACACGAACGGCGACGGCAAAGTGGACGCGCTCGACATCCAAAAGGGACTGCGCGGCGCCGGCGTGCGGCTTCCTCCGGACGAGATCGCCGCGCTCATGCAGCGTCTCGATCCCGAGAACCACGGCCAAGTGACCTTTGAGGAGTTCCACGCGCTTCACGAGGCCTTCATCTCGCAGACGTTCAAGGCCTTTGACACGCACGGCAAGGGCTACTTGGACGACGCGTCGCTGCAGGCCGCGATGGAGCGACTCGGCGTCAAGGTCACGCTAGCTGAGGCCCACACCATGATCGCTGAGCTCAATCCGTCCGACACGCACCACGTGCACGAGCACGACTTCAAGTCGCTCTACCTCGTGCTGCGTGCCAAGATGCACGAGTCGCCCAACTTTGAGCACTTGCTTTGGGATCCGGACGTACGCCACCTCTCCAAGCACTGGTGGAAGGCCAGTGTCGAGATCGGCGAAGGCGGACTGCGTGCACCGCTGCCGCAGTCGAAAGACGGCACCGTGGTCAAGGTCTCGCCCGTCGTCAAGTTCTTCGGTGGTGCCCTCTCGGGTGTGATCGAAGCCTTGATTCTCACGCCGCTCGACGTGACCAAGACGCGGTTGCAGCTCGACAAGACGGGCCAGTACCGCGGCTTTGTGGACGCCGGCAAGCAGCTCTTCAAGGCCGAAGGGCCCAAGGGTCTCTACAAGGGCTTCACGCCCTGGACCATCCACGTCGTGACCAAGAACGGCACGCGGTTCTACTTCAATGCGATTTACCGCAGCATGCTGGCCGACAAGAACGGCCAAGTGAGTGGCGGTAACGAGTTTTTGGCGGGCGCGTTGGCTGGCGCGACCGAGGCCGTGCTCATTGTGACGCCGTTTGAAGTCATCAAGACGCGGCTCCAGGGCCAAAACGTCGTCAAGGGCGAGCAGCTCAAGTACCGCGGCACGGTCCACACGGCGCTTACGATCATGCGCAACGAAGGGCCGCTGTCGCTGTGGAAGGGCGTGACGCCGACCATTGGGCGCCAGGGGCTCAACCAGGCGTGCAGCTTCTGGTCCAACAACTTCATCAAGAAGTACGTCTGGAAGCTCGAGGACGGCCAGACGCTGCCGGCATGGAAGAGTGGTCTCACGGGTATGCTCGGCGCGATTCCCGGACCGTGCCTCAACTGTCCGCTGGACGTCGTCAAGACGCGGCTCATGGCGCAGGAATCCGGCAAGGCCGCGGCCAAGTACAAGAGCACGACCCACGCGATCACGACGATCGCCAAGGAAGAAGGCATCCCCGCGCTGTACAAGGGCCTCGTGCCGCGACTCACGCGGCTCTGCCCGTCCTACGGCATCCAGTGGCTCGTCATGGACCAGGTCACAGCCTATTTTTCCCAGTCGCACTAGAGAACGCCGCCGTATTACACCACCATCCGCATCATAGAGATAGCACGATGGCGGATTTTGTATTCCGTTGATAATACTGAATCGAGTATTAAGAGAGTGCTGTGCAACCGACAACACGTCCCCAGACATTCTGAGCTAGTTTTCCACTCCTCCATTCGGGACTCCCAAATCCAGAATCCAGCGTCGAGCGTCGACGCTCAGCGTGCAGCGTCCTGTGTCCGGTGCCCAGCGTCTGGGGAAGGCTGTTTGAAGTCGTTGCAGCATGCTCCCAGACCATAATCATGGCTTGCACGAAACGAAGAAGTATGAATACATTGTATGTGCCATGTATTGTGTAGTAGTACTTCACTGGTCTTATACTAAACTTAAGTAGCTGCCAACTATTCAAGAGGACGACGGCTTCATCGGTTCCTGGGCTTTACAGAGTTATGCGTGGGAGAGATCCACGCCGAGTGGAGGTGGGTGCCGAGACCGCTGCGTTTTGCGGCGCGACGGCGCTTCTCCAGTGGCCGCAGCGCGACGCATTTCAGCCGATCGCGCTCGCGGCTTGGCGACGATTTTCGGTTCTTTCAGTGGCGACGATTCCGACGGAAAGGCAAACGCACTGTGGCGACCGACGGACGAGCCGGACGAAGCGCTATGGGACGGACTGTTGAGCACGCCGGCCATGTCGTCGTCCAGCGACGGCAAGCGGCTGCGCTGCAGGGTCGGCGTTCTCGCGGGTGATCGGCTGGTCGTGTCCAGTGGACCGTCTTCGTAGTAGGAAGTGAACGAGAGCAGTCTGTCGTCGCCATCGTCGTCGTCATAGCCCAAGAATTCGCTTAGTTCGCCCGACGCTCTCGGTGAAAACTATCCCATATCAACCCCAAGTCAGTTCAAGGGCAAACAAGGAAACAGGAGAGTCAAACGTACCGAGAGCGAGTGAACGACCCGGCGGTGGTTGGACGGCTCGGTCGAGACGCTGCTCGCGACGCTCGAAGAGCTACTCGACGACCGATCTCGTGCCGTGCGAAGCAACGCGTCTCCGCGGGGCGAGAGCGTGGCGTGCTGTTGGTGGGGACGCCTGTGGTGGTGCTGGTGGTGACTCCCATCAAAGCTGCCTTTACGTGCCCGTGAGGCTAGCACGGCCTGCGTCAGCCGTGGACTTGGCTGATGGTACTGGTGCTGGTGACCGACCGCAGGCTGGGTTTGGCCCAGCGATACGGTGCGCAGCAATGCCGGTGCCTTAGGCGGCAGAAGGAGGCCCACGCCAATCTCCTCGTCATTGTGGTCATCAAGCCCGCCTTCTTTTTCATGGCGGATCGGCGACAGGGACGGAGTCGTGGCTGACGTCGAGGGGAACTGGCTGCGCATCCACTCTTCCTGCTCGCGCTTGAGCTTCTGCTCTTCCTTGTACTTTGTCTTGAGAATGTTGAGTAGCGACTGGTTCTGCCGCAGAATGTCCTGGTGGGCCACAGGCGACGCTGGTGGCGTAAAGTCAAGGCGGCGCTTGTGGATCGACGAGGACGGCGGCGACGGGTGCTGAGTCGTGGGGATTGTGATTCCTCGTGACAGGGGTGTTGGTCGAGTCGCCGCGGCCGCAGTCGGTGTGGTCGTCGTGCCCCCAGAGAACGGTCGTGAGGCGGCCGCCACGAGTCCAGCGTTGCGTTTCGCCACTTGGATGCGTAGATCAATGGGGCGATGGGAATTGCGCGTGGGTGGTTCGTACTGGTGGGTCTTGTGGACAAAGGGCACAGCCGGCGCTGGTGTCGTTGGTGGGGACGGTTTGGAAGCGTGGGCACCACTGGTCGAGTGCGAAGAGGACGGGGAATGCTGCAGGCGATTCAAGAACGACGAGCCGATCATGGACGTTACGGGAGACGACGAGTACTCCAGCGGCGGCGAGGAGACTTCCGTCGATGTCGGCTGATTGGTTTCGTCCACGGGAGTGGCTACTTCTGGGTGGTGCTGGATTGCAACTGTATCGTTCACTGGACTCGTGTCTGTCTCGAACGACAAAGGGATCGTCTCGGGCTCCTCCTTGAACTGGACGTGGCTACTCGTATGGTAATAGGACCCACTCTGTGGGCTCGGATGGCGGTGGTGGTTCACGTGTCGTGCAGCTGGCGAGGCATCCTTTTGCGGTGGAGTGGTCGGCGCCGACGGCACGAGCGCTAGCGGTTTGGGCCGCGTGAATGTTTGGCTCGCCGAGAGCAATGCAGTCTCCGGCTCCGCATGCACCATCGCGAGTGGCTTGCGTGTAATGTGGGAGATTGAGTGGCGCTTCTTGCGCCAATTGCTTCCCGGGATTGGTGAGTTGATGTACTCGGGCGTCGGCTGCTGCGGGTGTCGAACTGTTGGACCCGTCGTCTGAATGTTAGGCAGCATTTGCCGGGCGAGCTGGCTGGGCAGGATGGGGGCCGGCGGTGGTGGTGGCGGCGGCGGAGGGTGCTTGTGCGTAGTCGTAGCTGCCACTGAAACCTGGTTATTGTTACTGCCATTCTCTGATGCGTCGCGCCGCTGGATCGAGAACGCGAGTGTGATCTCTGTGTTTCCCAGGGCGAGCACGTCGCCGTTGCGGACGACCACAGCGTCGCGGTGGACGAGCCGCTTCTGGTTGACAAGTGTCGTGCCCGTCTCACTGTGGTCCACGTAGACCCACACGCCGTGCTGCGGCGTGCACTCGAGCGTACCGTGCGCCGTGGAGACCTAATATCCAGATCAAAAGAAGGTCCGAATAAGATATCCACCCCCTTCGAGGAGCTACGGGAGCAAGTCGCGCGTGGCAGATCGTTATACTATCTATCCGTACCAGTGGATCGAGATGGCACGCGTCGCGGCCGATGGGGATACCTTGGGAGAGCGGCTGCGTGGCGTCGCTACTGCCGTGGCGGATGGAGAGCGGCTCGCTCGTGTGTGTCGCGTGCGTGAGCCGGTTGCGCACGTGGAGCACAGCGACGCGCGTGGCGCTGGCGGCGGCGCTGCTCGTGCCGGGGCGCATTGGAGACGAAGACGGGCACCAAAGACGGCGCGGCTTTTGCGTGAAGAAAATACCGACGAGAGAAAACGGTGCGTGCGTGCGTCCGCCAGACCGAGGAGACCGACCGTTCTCGCGGCCTTTCTTCAATTTCGCCCTCTCCGTTGTGCGGTGTCCTGAAGGGTCATTCGCCCGTGTTTAGTAATATCTTGGCCCGTATTGTGTTTATTCGTAATATAAATATTCGTACCGTATCTATATGTAAACTTTAGTCAACCAGAATGGCTTCAAAAATCATTCGAAAAAAGTCTGTCTCGTTGATTCCTAAAAAAGCGTATTTTACGGTTCCTAAAATGTGCTTTTTAGATGTACTGAAATAAGGTGCTGTCTGCGGCTGCCAATGGTGTTCATCATTCGCGAGACGAAGGGATCCGAACGCAAGAACAATGCAGCGCTTCACACGCGCGTGGTTGCGCAGCGGCCAGCGCTCGCTTCGTACGAGATGCGTCCCGTCTACACGCACTCTGCTGCGCTCCTGCGCTGCGCCGTCACCCGCAGTGCTGTCAAGCGCTGGCGTGCGCGCTTCGCAGACGCCGCTGCTCTGCGTGCGTCGCTTCCAGACGACCACCGTGTCGCTGCATCGCACCGGCGACGACAGCGACAAACCCACGGCCGCCAAGCTGTCGGACGGAAGCGGTAGTGGCAGTGACAGCGATGTCGGTGATGAGAACGAGGAAGACTGGGAGGGACTTGAGGAAGGCGATGAGGAGGAGGAAGGCGACGAGGAAGAGGAGGGCGACGAAGAGTTTGATGGCGAGGTCGATGAGGAAGCGGTCGCCGCGGCGGCGCAGTACATTGGCGTCGTGTACTCGCCCAACAAGGTCAAAAAGTACAGTGCCGAGTTGGAACTGGACGGCATCGTGATCAGTGGCGGCCATTACTGGACCGCGCTGGATGCCGCGAAGGGCTACGACGAGCTCGTGGACCTCTACTGTGATCTCGAGACCCCGCGCAACTTCCCCGCTGGCTCGGAGGCGGCAGAGGCAGCGGCCGGTGCCACGTTGGCGTCGTCAGAATTTGCGTCCGCGGGTAAGGGTGATGCCGAGTGGGCGATCCCCGACGTGGGCAAGCGCAACGCCGACATCATCCCACCAGTGATTGGCGAGTACTTGAAGATCGACGAGGTGCTGGCGGCGCTGGAGCGGGAGAAGGCCATCGACGTGTACACTGTGGACCTCGCCGGCAAGTCGTCGTTGGCCGACTACATGATCTTCACGACGGGCCGCTCGCAGTCCCACATGCGCCGCATGGCCGACATGATGATCCAGTCCATGAAGGCGCGTCACATCCAAGACGAGTTTGATTACGGCGTCGAAGGCCGCGACTGCGACGACTGGATGATCGCCGACTGCAACAACATTGTGGTCCACTTCATGAATGCCGAGACTCGCCGCATTTTGGCGCTGGAAGACCACTGGGAGAACATGGTCAACGACAAGCACAAGATCTTGGGCGACATGGACGAGGACGAGTACATGGACAAGTACGGCACGAGCGAGCTCATGGAGTACTTGGAAGACGACGACTTTATCAGCATTGAAGACAAGGCGAGGTACGAGGCTGAGATTGCCCCCGAGAATGACCGCAAGCCCACGAGCCGTGGCCGTGATGGTGGCGGTGCCAGGGGCGGTGACATCGACTGGAAGTAATCCATACACTTTCGTCTTGCTGGGATTTCCGAATAGAAAGAAAATAAACCTTTTTTGCAGTTCGTAATGTATATGGACAAGAGATGGTTGTCTAAGCTTCGTGGAAATCGGGATTCTGGAAGGGGTCCCTTCAGTGCTTCCCCTTTTCGATATCGTCCTGGTCCTGGGTGAGTTTCTTGACGGGCTCGTAGATCGCCGACGACTCGACGGGTATCGAGTAAATGTAGACGCCCGAGGCGACAAAGCCCACCGACACGATGAGCGACAGCGTAATGGGCATGCCAAAGAGCACGGCCCCAAGCAGCGGGAGAACGACGAGCTCCAGCGCACTGGCGATCGACTTGCGGACCGAGTCGAGGACCTTTAGGAACCGGCTCGTGACGACGCCGATAAACGACATGATGAGCACCATGGGCAGCACGTAGAACGAGAACAGCACCGAGAGGTTCTTGGGCGTGATGACCTCGGCAAACGTCTGCCCCGTGAGGCCGAGCACGAGCATGACCACAGTGCACACGATCGAGTCGAGATACATGAAGATGTTCTGGAGATTGAGTGGTATCTTGACCTGTTTCTTGAGCAGCACTTCGTTGTAAACGCCCGCGAATGTACTGCTGAGCATCTGCACGAGCAGCAGTCCGTACGCGAGCACGGTCGGCCCCCCTCCACCGCCGTGGTGGGCAGACGAAGCCTTGGCGCTCGTCGCACCGAGCGTCTTGATCGCACACCCAACAGTGGTCACGCCGAGCGAGATCCACTGGTTGCGGTTCAGCGCCTTTTGGAACATGAGCTGGTGGAGCACGCCCGTGATGACCATGCGGAAGTTGAGCAGCAGGAAATACGTCGGCGCGTCAAACTGCCGCAGGTTCACGTACGACAGCACGTCGTACAGCACGTACAGCCCGGACGGAATAAAGTACTTGACCAGCAGCGCACGGTGCTCCTGCATTTGCGCCGCGAGAAAGTACACGCGTTCGGGCAGCGTGGCGCGTGGCGTCTTGTCGAGCGCGTCGCTCGTGAGAAACATGTAGCTCGCGATCAGGAGCTTGAGGACGGCTTGGAGCACGACAGCGGCCGTGGCGTTGAACGTCACGTGGTGGCGCTTGGCCAGCTCATTGAGGAGACCGTAGCCAACCCACAGCGCCATGTACGTGACGAAGACGGCGCGCTGCTCGCGCGTTTCGAGCCCCAGCGGCGACGGCATCTTGGTCTCTCTCTCCCCTCTTGGCAAAATGATGATGCTCGGGACAGTGAAGAGGTCTGGACATGTCGCACGAATGTTGATGCTTGAGATGATGTTGCGCGTATGTTGCATGAATCCATGATATCAGAAACGAAGCTAGCCTAATTCATGCTAATATGTGATGGTTCCTTGAGACGAGCTGTTTGTGAGCTCTAGCCGAAGCGCGTCATGTGGCCATGGGAAATGCCCACAAGGCCGAGTGTGTTGTTCCCGCATGGACTGCGGAGCCACAAACGCCTGCTCACCAGCTGCGTGGGGTCATCAGCTCCGCAATAAACACGATAAATCTCTTCGCCCCAGCACAGTCAATAGCATTTACGTCTCATTCTCCAACTCTCCTTCTCCCCCAACAGTGGCAAGCCTCTCTCTCCATGGTCTCCCTTTCCCTCCTCAGCTCCACTGTCTGTGGCCTCGTCGCCGTGCTCGCGGCTTCGCTAGTTCCTAATGTGCATGCTGCCGCCTCCGACATTCCGCTCGACACGATCGGCGGAGGTCTCACCAAGGACGATCTCGACACGATCATGAGCATGGTCTCGATCGCTGAAAACTCCAACACCGAATGGTGGACCAACTATAACTACTGTGAGGACATCAAGGACGCCCGTGGCTTCACTGTGTCGCTTGTCGGCTTCTGTAGTGGAACGGGCGACCTGCTCGAGGTCGTGCGTGATGTCAAGTCGATGAGCCCCAACCATCCGCTCGTGCAGTTCATCGCAGCGCTGGAGAAGGCTAATGGATCCGAAACCCACAAGGGATTGACGAACCTGTGCTCGACCATCAAGGCGAACGGCGATTCTGTCTGGAAGAAGGCCGTGTGGCAGGGTATTCAGCGAGACTACCTGAGCACGGCCTTGGACTGGGCTGCCAAGAAGAAGCTCACGTCGGTCTTCTCTAAGGGGTTCCTCTTTGACGTCGCACTCAACCACGGTGCCTCTGGACTCGACCAGATCGCCAAGTACGCCAAGTCGGATGTCAAGCCGCCGTCGCAGGGAGGCGACGAGACTGCGTACATGCAGGCGTACATTCAGGCACGTATCCACGTGGTGCAGAAAGTGGACCCGTCGACAAACAGTGGCCAGTCGGACCGCATGCTCATGTGGAAGAGCGTGCTGGACAAATCAAACGTCAGTCTCCAGCGTCCGATGACCCTCAAGTGCTACGGCGAAACATTCACGATAACTGCGGGAGCTACGCGTGGCATGGAAGGACCCACCGACAACAACGGCAAGGTCTAAGGAGACTGCACCGATCTCCTCGAGTTTCCATTTCCATCAAGGCCCTCCGATAGCCGAATGTATGATCGATCGCATTCTCCAAGGAAACCGGTTTCAGCCAGGGACAAGCCGATCAGAAGTCTTCATCTCGTGACCTTTATCGGATTTTTGTTTTTGGTCGCTTTGAAACTCTTTTTTTACCTCGGTCCCTGAAACGAACTCTTCGTGACTCCGCTGCTACATCCTGCTGTAGAATCTCGTGATCTCAGTTGAATAAATGCGATATACCTTCTCGCTTTTCTTCCTCGCTTGGGGTCGGGCGGACGATTCCAGAAACGCTTCCATGGAAAGCGTCGGACATCATGATCTCCAATATCCAACTGTGCTCGGCGCCGATACGGCTATCAAGGTGCTGGCTTCGTTCGCCACTGGAAGACGCGATTATTTCCTGACTGTCGCTGAACAAGTAGTCGAGATCCTCTTTGGTCAGGGCCATGCCGTCGTGATTCAGTAAGTAGCCGAGATTCGCTTCAACCGTGGCCATGTTGTCTTCATCCACGCCCAGTGTTCCGAATGACGGTAATTGCGGCCACTCAACGAAAATGGAATTGCCAGTAAACTGGACGGACGTCAACTTGCAGCGGCGCCTGATCTTCCTGTACTGTTGATATGAGCGCTGGTTCAGATTGGCTCGTACACGACGGTATTCATAAAGCCGATGGAGCTGCCCGTCTCTTTTTATAGCACGCGCGTTACTGTAAAGCTGCGCTGTATACTCGCACATGTGCGCGTGCCATTGTGGCTGATTGGTCTTGATAGCCATCGAGTCGATCTGGTCGTTCATTAGCATTGAACGCTCCGTGATCAGGCTCTCTCTGTGGCTCTGCTCGTACGGCTCGAACTCCAACGGGAAAGATATCTCTGATGAGCCCAGTTGTCGCGTGAAGGTTGCACGATGCGATACTGTGTGGTAGCAACGACCAGTCCACTGGGTGCGAGCGAGCTCACAGAAGAGTGCCCAGTGCTGTCGCAAGTCGGTTGGAGTCAAATAGAATGTTGAGTGGGCGCTGATGACGAAGCTAAACGAAACTGCTATCCCCCTCTCCAGTTCTCAGTGCTGAAGACTTTAGCAGCCAATTTATGTATGTGGCAACCGCGCGGGTATGCCGATCTGCTTGACGACACAGCCAAAGTACAATACTGTAGTAGCCTCCAGTACTGCTCGCCATTATCCGATCTCATGTTGGTCACATTCGATCAAGATGATGGACTCCAGGAGATACTGGGACGACAGTGATTCTCTTTCTCGCTAGCGTACGTAAACAGTACCTCCAGTCATCGGAGTATCCACAGGCGAGCGGCACAAAACTGTACATGGAAGCTGCTTTGACACCGGCTCATTCTCACTTCCAAGAAAGATTGTCACGATACTAGAGGAAACGACGTCAGACAAAGAACTGACTAGGATATGTGACAAATAACAAATGACTTTTCAGATCTCACTTGCGACGTCCAGCTTTCAAAGACCTTTCCCAATTCTTGTCAAATACCCGCCGTGATGAGGTTGATCGGACACCAACTCAGCTCGTCTGAGTAAGAATGTTTGAGCAAGAAGATTCCTTGCAATCTCATCTCTCTCGAAGGTGAGAGAGCGCCTTCAATTCATTCACGAGGTGCTGTTGATAGGGGGACTGGTCAGATCACGCTTTCGAGCTGTGGAAGCGAAAGGCGAATGTGAGAAAGAGATGGCGTGAACATGCCCGAGATTCTTTCCTCGTATCTCGTTGCTAACGGCTTCTGGAATGGCGAATGCTCTGCTGCGTTTCGAACTGCTGTCGGGCAGTCGGGTCTCGAGGATGGCCTCTCGCAGCAGTCGGAAAACCTCGCTGGCCCGATGATCGGAATGTCGAACTGCGTCGGAATGTTTGGGTCTCGTGAGAGCAGAACCGTCTTTCAGTTCTGTAGTATCCGGTACTAGCGACACACAGTGCACAGCTCAAACCTTGAGACTCGTTTTATCGAATTAACAACATTTGGTACATAAAAAGGCGAGAGAAATAGAGAATCTGACTTTTTATGTTCATTCGTGGGTTGGTTCTGACGGTGAACAATGAGAGAAACGAGCATCCCGCGTTGCTCACTATTCTTGGGCTCGGTAAACTGCATCCACTTAACCTGAAACCAAGGTTCTGGCCGAACGAGGCAATTCAAAGTCAAAATTGGGGACTGAGCCATTCGTTATCACGTGTTTACCGATTTTGACGCGGTGCTGATACTGACCAGCACTTTCTCGCCCTACTGCAGAGTCTGAGCGAAACGGTGTTAAAGTCTATTTGTCGCCGAAGAGATCACACGAAATACTAGCTTCGCGCAGCTACCAAGTCCTGGGGAGCATATGACATATGCAAACTCTCCGTGCCTCATCAAGGTCCTGCTCCCTGCTTTGTCTGTGCGATACACCTGGTCCCTCCCGAGCTGGGACTAGACGAGCGCCTACCCACCCTCTGCTTTCTTTGCTATTAGTATGTACGCCAGTACTCAATCTTGTGCATAAACTGTACCACCATACATAATACTTTTCTTTTTCTCAGCTTCGTCAAAACACAATGCACTGCGCACACCAGCGTACCCACTATTTCAGTCCAATCAAAGCAGTGACCAGCCCTCACTGTGAGTCACAGGGAGCATCAACAGCACGCCGATGCGCAGTGGGTGATGCTATAGATCGCTCCGCCATAGTAAATCAAGATTCACATCACGATTGATAACATGGCCATTCTTGAAGACAGTAAATTTTAAACCTCACTCAACTTTGATTCGCTCTATCACGCGTTGAGACTCCCTTCTCGGACGGACGAATCGCGCACTTCAGAGAACGCTTCTCATGGAGCGGCAACCTCCTCCATTAATGCTCCACCTGTGGTATTTAGCTTTTTTACCTGGACGCGCGAGCAGTCATTCACACATCTACCAACGGCAACACACTTCGACTATCATCAATGCCAATGACGACGGATCAAACTATCAAAAACGAGCACCAACCATGCACAACTCAGCATTCCTCGCGATTGCAGGCAAACCAATGTCAAGCTCCTCGTCAGAACTGTGCGCTACCGCGCGCGCTGAAGCGAGACGGTTCCCTCCACGAACTGTGCGCGCTTCACCATCGCCAGGCCCAACGCAATGACCAGCAACGCAAGCATCTGCTGCGTGTCCTCATGGACGCATTGAAGCCCGAGAACGAAGGCGCTGGTACTGCGGAGTTGGCCGAAACGCCACGCCGTCGCCCACGCTTGGTGCTGCTCGGGAATCAGCAGACGCTAATCCTTGGTGTCGGGCTTTCGGAACAAGGGGACTTCAGCGGCATTTCGCGCTCGATGCTTTAAGTTTGAGTTGAGAAACTCTCTGCCCACCAAGTTGACGTTGGATAAAAACGACTGGTGCTGTGCATCGTATCAGTCTGGTCCATGGCCCACCGCGGCACGTCCATGGGCGCCTCGGATTGTAGGGTTAATGTACTGACGCACCAGGTTCAAATCGCTAAACCGACATACATCTTGTGAACAAAATCATATCGATCTGCTGCAGATAACGAATCCCAATCTGAACTCATCTGCTGGGTTTATCCACAGCGGGTCATACCCACAAGGACTGAAAGTTGGCACACAGCAGCATCTAGCAGTGCAAGCACTTGAGCGGAAGAAGGACGAAACAAATTCAGAGTTGATAATATCTGGACACCATTGATATGTTCTATGATCGGTCACCGAAGTAACCAGACTAGTCACTCCCATCGCATCAATCATGTAGACCAGATCTCCGGTACTGAAATGGAAATGCTTACACCAAGATTTCGTTGACGAGTACTGCGCGATGCGTGGTAACCCTGTGGTTTGATTGAGGACGCCTAACGACAGGTAAATGGCCAAACAAAATAAGTCGTTTGCAAAGTATTGGTGGTATGTCGAGAGCGGGCGGTCGTATTAATACTGTCGCAACTCACGACAGCCCCATAGGGAGAGAAACCATGCGATTCTTCCCGACTTTCATGCACGGTATCATGGCCTCTCTTCCCAGAAAACGGTGAACACCCCAAGAAGGTCTGGTTGTTCACTGTCGCGACTCAAGCCGTCGACGAGCACTGCATTGATGAAGTCTTCAAGAGACTCATCAGCTTCATCCCAGACCTCATGCGCGAACGTGATAGGCAGCTGATATGGTGTCACGGATGCGTCTTGGCGACGGCGTCTTTGTCGGGCAGGCCGGGTGTCATGGTTAATGTGTTGGAGGGGCCGATTAGCTGGACTTGTTGGACGAGGGGTTTCGAGCGGAGGAGGGTTGGTGGTACTGCTTTGCTCGTCGCTGTCGTCGGGTAACAAACGAGAGTTGGTGTCCGAGTTCATTTGAAGTTGGTGCGTGGTTGGTGGGCGACTTGTGTTGTTTTTGAGTTGATTTTTTCAAAGTGCGGAGATTGGGACGACATGTGCTGGTTTGTGATTAGATTGGGACGACACGCGCTGGTTTTGTCTAAGGCATTTCTGCTGTTGGCGCCACCCAAATTCTGAAATGAGAATTCTCATTGTTCATTCCGATGAGAGACTCTGGGTCTCGAGAATACCCGTGCTTCAACCAGAAAGAAGAGTCGATCACGGTCGGCCGATGATTTGTTTGCAGGACACAGGAATTGCGAGGAGGCCGACCTCATGGAGACCTGAACACGGGTGGCACACAAGACAACCTTCCGTGGTGTTGCCCACGATATGTCAGAGAGCACTACTAGCACCGTTCGAGGCAGATCGGAGGCCAAATGGAGAGACGCTGGGCCATATGAGTTGCTTGCTACTTGCGAGCTTGATGGCGAATTGAGAAAAAAACTCCACAGCGTCAAAGTCCAGTCTCCTACCAGCGTGCTGGTTCCCCCCTCTAGAGCAGAGACTCTCGGCCCAGCATCGACCATGTCCGACGGATGACGAGACTTCTCTTCTTCACTGTCCATGAAAACATCACACTTTTTCTTGTTTCTCTTTTCTCTTTCAGTGATAAAATCCAGATGTGTTGTACTGTACAGCTACGGTATGAAATGAGAAACCAGAATGTTCGGTTACAGTCTTCGAAGTTGTGGGTTGTATTAGAATGGGTATCATGTCAGTGGCAGCGAGCTACGAATGCCAATTGAGAAAAAGACCCGGAACCACCGAGTTAGAAGCCGATCAGCACACAGTGAGATGTAAACAATCCACGCAGACGTGGCCCTATCGCCATGCTGAAGCGCAGAGGGATTTGGAATCCACAATAATATGGCGAGGGAATTGTGCAGCTCTCGTCGCGTGGTTGGATTGCGCGCGTGTCGAGTTGCGAATAGTTACGTATAAACCTAGTGGTGACAGCACGCAACGAGGCGTGGCATGTTCCTGTCAGTGGTTCAGTGGTCGCATACTCATCCTATAACAACGCTAGCGACCGTCCCACACAACGAGCGGCAGGAGATGATGAGAGTAGACAGTGAATGTGGATAATGACTCAGATAAATGAGTTCTCACAATGCATGCTCGACGGGACGAGTGGTTCATTTTGCTGAGAAAGTAACCACGGATCCGTTTGCGCTGAACCCACGACTACTGGCACACCTTATTGTGCGTCTTACAGCATCACCCTGATATATTTACCTTAACAATTTATGCTTTTTTAGATATCAAATTGATAGTTTGTGAGGATTCCCGACTCACTCATAAAAATACGTTGTATAAGGTAAAATGAACTGAGATACTGCTTGAATAAAGTGTAGACGAAGTGTGTGTTCAGCTTGAAGAACTTGTGATGGGATTCGGATTGGCTAATGTGGATAATATCATACTCAAGCACAATGCAATTTTATTGATCTCCGTGACGCTATTTCAAACACTCCACTCGTTGTATGCCCACTTCCAGGGCTTTGGCTCGATTCTGGCACGGGGATCTTACGCGCCCTCTCCAATCTACAAGCTCCTTCATCAATCACTTTCGAATCTCCCGCCAGCGCAGCAAAAACAACCACTTTCATCGGACAACATGCGCACCAGGAGCTCGACTCAAAACCACCAAAAGCGCCAGACCAGACGTCAGTCCAAAGTGGCGGCTCACGCAGCCAAGGCAGTTACGGGAAGTTGTTTGCTTGGGCCCAGCAGCAACCTCATTCAATGCCGCGTGAAGCAGCATCAAGGGCTTCTCACCGCCATTGGCGATACTGTGCGTGCGTATCGCGGAGCAAAACCCAGTACCGAGTCGTCCACACCTCAAATGATACTACTTGGCAATCAAGACAAAGTTATCATCGGATTCGTACTCTCCGACTGATCGCTAAGATCGTGAGCCCCGGGTGTCCTTTGCATCTGATGGAATCAGGCATACCACAAGGCGAGGAGCAGAACCAAGATTGGCAGCTCGTGCAAACGATACGGACCCGCATATGGCACCTCAATACATTTGTATATATGGAAATAGATACCCCAATTTCTCTAGTCCTGCAACATTTATTCTAAAGCTGGACAATAGCTATGATACTCACCACAGAAAAAAAGCCTTTATTGAGCAACTAGCAGCTCAGTCAGTTCCTTAAAACACTGGGCAGCTTCGTTCACCTCTTTTGTGGTCACCATCGGTATCGACCGATCGTTATCCAGTGGCGCTGGGCTAACGATGGGGCAGGGCATGCTTTTCATCACCACTCGATGGAACATCGCCGCGCGGTCCGCTCAGCCCTTCACATGACCATCATTCCACATAAGAGCAGAATGTATTGAAACAACCCATCTATTTTCTCACCTAAAAAAACTGAAACCCACGGCAGCAGCTTCTTGAGGACTTCGAGTCTCTCTCGTCTAACGTATTCGTCCAGCGTATTCAAGTTTACCGTATGTCGAAGAGGTCTCTCTGCGCGCTGACTGCTTCTGAGTTCCACAACCGCACAAAGAACGTTTTTGGGAATGGAAGTTTACATACCGTCCAGTCAGTCAACCTAGCATATGCACGTAAACTGAGGACTACTTGATTCTCAAGCATGCTGGCAGTGGGGTAGTTCCGCATACATACAAAATATACATTGGCCAGACTACCACAGTATGCCAACCCTGCATGCAGTGGTTGCGAACGACCACGGAGAGTGGTTCTTAGTCCGAGGGGATATGTTTGGGCTGGATGACACCGGCATGGCTTGGAGAGGCGGCTGTCACTAGTTCTCCGGAGCTAGAAGATAATCGAGCAACTCCTCGACACTACCTAACGGCAATATCATCAAGTCGTCTAACGTGCTTGTCGGCGGACCAAAACTCGCGATGCTATCACCCAGGAGCGACTGCAAATTGTCGACGAGTTGGTCATCGTCCATCCCGTCAGAATCACGCCCAAGATCGAAAACATCGAAAGTCTCGTCCAACTCCATCTGCACAAAGACTTCTCCCGTCGGCATCACACGCATCCGACTTAACGGTTGGTGTTGTTCGCGTCGACGGCGCTGCACGTAGGCACGCTGGTGCTCGTTTTGGCGGAGGCGGTGGAAGCTGCAGAGTCGGATGAGAGCACCGTTCGGCCTCATGTGGCGTGGCCGCGTACATCCTGAGTAACGGCATTGCCAGTGGGCGCGGCCATTAAGCGAGGAAGGGAAGCCGTTGGGGGCGAACATGGTGGTTAGTTGAGGCAGTCGTTGGGGGTGTTGTTGAGGGAGAAGTCTTTGTGCAGATGGAGTTGGACGAGACTTTCGATGTTTTCGATCTTGGGCGTGATTCTGACGGGATGGACGATGACCAACTCGTCGACAATTTGCAGTCGCTCCTGGGTGATAGCATCGCGAGTTTTGGTAGGGACGCGTCCCTTGGAACGGGACGCGTCACTTCGCTACGGGTCGTCGTCATGGGAGCGAAGGGGTTTGGATCTCACCTCAATAGAGCCCATCACCGTCAATCAGATCTGCCTTGTCCAGTTGACCACAATCGCAGACTCGGTCTTTGAGCCTCCTCATACGTACTGTAGCTGCTTGTGGATGAGGAAACATTCACTCAAATGTTCGGTAAAAATCTAAGTACTGCGATTTGCATCTGCAAAAACATCTATCTGAACGATTTAACTAGGGTATCAAAGACCGAGGTATGGTATTCAGCACTTTCTCCACAGCACTTCATCATCACTGACGGGGATTCACTTTCTTTCATTGAAAGAGACAGGGAGCACTCAACCCAGAGCGGCATTCATATCACGAGTGGCTGAACTGTTATTAGTGGGACACCAATGACTAGGCTCTTTGTACCGTTCGTGGATCCTGCCAGGAAGATTCCAAGAAAGAGAGGGAGAAAGAGACTGTTCCCAAATTAATCAGGACTGACGAAATGGCTATTTTCAGCAACGGAAATGTGCCTTTTGACTGCGAGCGAGGGGAGCAGCAAACCCCCCTCGTTCCCTGCCATTCTCGGTTCCCTCGCCATCTCAAGCAAGCAACAACAAGACATTCGACCCACCCTCCACTCCCGGGTGAGCGTGTTCCACATGTTGCATTCCTTTGGCTAAGCCATGTCAATCGATTGTGTTTGAATTGGGCTCAGAAAAGCAGTCTCAACAGCTCAAAAATCCATTGTTGCGCGGGAGCCTATGTATGTTGAGTCAAAATCTGACATAAATGGAGCCCACTGATGGAAGTTGGAAGGATCGATGGCGGATAAGGAACTAGAATATGAGTTTAAATCTGCAAGAAAAAGCTCATGAAATGATGAAAGTATGAAGTTTGCTAAGGTTTCCTTACACTTGAGCCAAGTATCCTTGGATGCGCTTATGACAGCATCGAAGGGAGATTGCGCAGATCTTCACGCTCAGAGAGAACGACACCAAGAATCAGCGTGCCTTGGTTCCCGAGTAACACCAAGCGAGGACGACGACGACGTTCCTGGCCTCCTTCTGTGGTATCTTCACCTCGCTCTTGTAAAGCTCTGACGAGCACGCGAAGAAGACGCTCACGTTGTCGATGACGGCGCTGGGTATGCGACTCCTGCCGTCGATGGTGATCGCAAAAATCTTGGAGAGTGCCGTCTGGACGAACGCGGCGCGGCTGAGTGCATGGGGGATGCTGGAAGCTGCACTGGGGGTGCAGGTGCTCGCGCAATATACTGGAGTCCAAGATCTCTTCCTCACTCTCCGATCCCGAGGTGCTTTGCGTGAATCTCGTACCGTCCTTAACGGCGGTGGCGCGAATAACTTTGTCCATTGGTGCAGAAGAACTTGGGAAGGAGAATGTCAGAATGACATGAGTACTTGGTCCTGGGGGCATTGCGACGCACCCGTCTTGGGCATTGTACAACGAAGCACAGAGCTATATCCCAGACAACATCACTCTTTGCGTGAGGGAGTATGGCCGAATTCTATACGTGATGCTGACGAGTCCTCAATACGAGCTGTTTTGCAGGGCCTCCGAGCAACAGTTCATATTGTATAAATTATCGAACTAGAATCGAATAAACTTGATTACAGCCTCAAAATCGCCTTGAATTTAATCAAGGCGATTATGTAACTTTGAGAGCTGTAAATAATGTAATGCCTCTTATCGTAGATTCAGCTGTAAGTTTCTAGTTGGGAGCATTTGTTCAGTACTGGACGACTGGACCTCAGAAAGGGGTAGCTCACCCACCGCAATGTGTTTTTCGATTTTTCTCTGGGTTGCTTCCAACCCAGATCCAAAATGAGTGATGGTGTTTTGACCTTTCTATGCACAATTTCTCATATTCTCACTTTCCCTGGCTTGTTTATGTGCAAGTGGGTTGATGAAGATATGCCGATTCCGGTATGTGACGGTCGCCCACGACTCGGCCAGCGTCACTCAGCCAGCTACACAGTGAGTTCCATGGTTTGTAGACGTTGAGAATACTTTCAGTCTATTCGGTGCTACTCAAGACGCAATACTCGGCAGGGAGTGGAGCAGTGTCTGCAGACAACCAAGAAGCTCCGTTGAAACATGGTCGATGGCAGCTGGTCTCTCCACACGAGCCAGCATACTTGGTGCAGTCACGTCAGCGCGAGTGAGATCCCTTCACCGGTGGCGCTGCTGTAGCTCGCGATATTACTGGTTGGGTGTTGGCGGTGAGAGGTTCCGTTGAGCTTGCAGTCACGGAACTGTTGACACGGCACAAGAAATCAGAATAGAGACAGAGCTGCCGCAAAGTGCAGCCCGCTAGGCCGGAGTGACCTTCGGTCGGACGTTCGCTATCGAATGACTGGTAGAGAGACGAATACTCGAAATGGCGTTTACGATTGGATTGGACATACCAGGCCCTGAGGTTCGCCGACCTTGAGTGTGGATCAGTGATTGAGGTTCGCAAGATAACTTCGAACAAGGAATGAATATTGAACTCACGTTTAGAATGTAACCGATTTACCGGTTCCAAGAAGTGGTCTTCTCATATCATCTGAACTGGGATCTTTACTTCCATGCAAGCAATCACGCACCTCTCAACGCGGTTGAATGGAGAGACTCTGATCTCGTATCGAAGGCATTAAGCGTCGCAACTAAATCTGTCGGGCTGACCTTGATGTACCCAACCACACGAGCTCCAACGAAGCGGGTTTCTTTTCTTTAACAATGAGAACTTCTAATGCGTTCAGACAGAGTCCACCTACATGCACGGATGTGTGTCGTCACCTCTCGAGGCACAAACGTGGTGGTCACTCGCCAGTCTGGAATATAGACGACCAGGTTCACGTCAATCATCAGCGCATCTCTTCCTTCTCTACCAGCAGCGAGAAAATGAATTCTGATGCGAACCGTGATCTCTCGTCGGAAGCCAAGTCGCCTTCACTCCAAGACGGAAACGTCCCAGAACCAAGCAGACCGCGGTCAACCACAAGCCCACGCCCCAAGTCAAGCCCATTCCCCACGACACCGACACCGAAGCCGACACCGCCGTGAGGCAGCCGCTGCTCCACACCAGCTACCTGTAACTTATGCGCGTGATTTCTGGGACGGCAGTGAACAAGTCGATCTGCTCGGGACGTTGACTGTTTGTTGGGAAGAGAGTTTGTAACGATGTTGCGTAGACGAGGAGGCAAGAGATGTTGGATCCCGAGTGGGGCAGCCCTGAAATGTTGGCCGTAAGTACAATTTTCAGTTCTAAGTTTATGCTGTGGTCGGCACCAAGTGGTTTCTTCGTCTGGCAATGCCATAGACAGCACCATTCCAGTGCCAAAGGCGTTCCATGCACCTGTATTCAATATTGACGAGATGGGAGTTGTCAGCCTGTGGCTGCCCTGCACGTCGCGTTGATTTCGTGGAAGGCTTTGTTGTCGCCGCCTACTGCTCAGCATAAAGTCACTTCTCCCCCTTCCCATGAGCGCTCGACAAATTCCGTTCTTTGACGGCGGGTCTAGTGGCAATCGTGGCCCTTGTGGAACCGCATCAGCGCTCCTGAAGGCAGCATCGCACTCTAACAGATCTCGCCTTCAAGCCAAGTCTACTTAGATACGATAGGGTACTCAGGGAGCGCTCTGGATCATTCGTTCAATCTGGGAGGCGTGCCTGCGACTCAGCCGTGGCCGTACATCAGATAATTCGAAAAGAGATTTGCCATCATGTTTTACCCTTAGCCATGCGTCAAGAGATCAGGAAGATCCGCCTAAATGTTGCTGCTCAAAGCATCGAGCGCGAGATACCGTTAAGATCGCCTTGCTCCGAAAGCACGACGCCAAGGACGAGCGTCTGCTGATTTCCGAGCAACACCAAGCGCGGGCGACGACGTGGCATTCCCCTCACCTCAGCACCTGAAGGGTCTTCGTTCTCAGGCTTCAACGCATCAACGAGAACACGCAGTAGGCGCTTCCGCTGCTGGTCATTGCGCTGGGCCTGGCGACGGTGGAGCGTGCACAGTTCGTGGAGGGAACCGTCTCGCTTCAGCGTGCGGGGCTGCGTACAGTTTTGACGAGGAGCCTGGCACTGGTATGACTGCGAGGGTGCTTCGAATGCGGCGAACGATTCCTCCTCCTGCTTGATGCCGGCCGTATCGAATCCTTCCGTCGCCATGGCTATGGATGACAGTCCTCGTGCGGTGTACTTGGTAAGTGCGACACTGGCGAGTCAAGTATCACAGGTTCATTTTGTGGGCAGTCATGGCCACGCGAGCCATCGTCTTGTTGGCTAGCGCCATCTCATGACTGGCGACGAAGAGTCCATTTGAGGCTTTCTTGGTCGATCGTACCTCAAGATCTTT
>JAADXL010000501.1:0-24682 GCA_023337755.1 Pythium aristosporum | reverse complement strand
TCAATCGGTGAATCCACCGAGATCTGCACTTGCTTCAGTCGCCGACAGTGCGTGGGCAGCGACTCATAGAACGCATCCCCAAAGAGGTCCGGTTCCACGACGGCTTCTCTATCGGCAGCTTGTATACCTTCAGAAGACGCAGTGACACACAATTCCCGCAGTGCAGGACACCCAGGCAGAGCGGCCTGCGGGTTCCGCGCCGTAGGACCGTAGCCCGCCATCCGCTTCCGCTGGCGTCTAGAAAAGCTGTGCCAGTTCCAGTCCTTATGCGTGCTCAACGTGAGCTTCGTGAGGTTGAGCTTTGAGTACCGCCCAAACGCTTCGAAGTACGTCGTCGCAAACGCCACAAGAGACCAGTTGAAGCTCGTGAGGTGCGTACACGACGCACAGAACTGCTCCCACGTCTCTATGGGAGCATACCAGTGCTCAACCGGTCGCCCCCGCCGGGGCTGCTTGCAGTCGTTGACCGTCTCAAGATTTGGACAGTTGGCGAGCGCGCTGACGTACCGCGTGGCCCAAGGTTGGCGGGGGACCATTGGAGAGACAATTGCATGGAAGGAGATCTTCAGATCAAGATGGCGGAGCCCACCAAAAGGCGTCCATCGTGGAAGGCACTGCAGCACCGTGGCGAGCACCGCTTCATGCGTCGGCTGGGCCCCCCAAGAGTACCACCCGTCCGAGTACTCTAGCGATTGCAATCTCGGACAGAGCCGTGCTGCCGCTCGCACGATTGGCGGGATCCAGGTCGCCGTGTCACCGCTCAAGATGGAGAGCACTTCCAGATGAGGCACATTCGCGAAGACAGCACTCCAGAGGACCGATCGGGCGGCTGCAGGTCCACTTGTATCGATGCAAAGCTCGCGCAGATGCGCACGCTGCAGCGTCAGTCTGTTGCGCATCGCGAGAAATTGCTCACGGGAAGCAATCGCACTTTTCATTGCCTCCGTACACGACGCCACATCCAGCACTACGAGGCCGATGACGCATTCACCAGTGGGCTGAAGCCCGCCTGATAGCATGCTACACGAGGGGAGCCGACGTCCCATGAGGTCTAGGATCTAGTGGTTTTATGTCTAACTCTTCTCCCAAAAAAAAAAAAAAACTTTTCATTGCCTCCTTGCTGATCGTGATGGTGCATAGCTTGTCTGCGTTTGTGAGATTCCAGGTCGTTACATACCACTCGCGGGAGACTTGGGCCAGCGCGTGTAGGGTCGGCGCCGACGTGGTGTCGACAGCGACAGCGGAGATTAGCCGCCAGATCGGTGGCGGGAGGCTCAAATCTTGAGACGATGGTCTGCGCATCTTGGTGGCGCGGACTTCTTCCATTGCTGGCGTTAGGACAATTGTTTGGTGAGTGGAGTCCAACGGCGAGATGTGACTGGATTCTGACGTGCGGAGAACGGCAGCACACGTCCCATAATGAAGCGAGAGAGTGATGTTTGCATGATGCCCTCATGGGATGCACAGTTGCGTTGATGGAGCCTAACAAGCGGTAATTCCAGCGTCACGAGCGTCACGTCGGTGAGGCTCTCGAGTTGCGCACGACGCAGTTGGTCGATCGACACTTTGAAGCTGTGTATTATGAGGTAAAGGTGGCCTTCAGTAATGACATGGGTGTACTGGTGAGCCGTAACAGACATCTTCTGTAGTCGCCATCCCCGTTCACTACAGCGAATAGCCATAGCTCCTCGATATGCTGTTTTGGATACCGTCAGATAATCTCGAAAATGCGAGAGGACGAAAGCCTTGAGCTGTTGTGCAATGCTTGTAGAGCACGCTCTCGCTGCTGGTTGCTTGGTTCAGGCTCTCGTGGAGCTGATTTTTCTTACGCGTGGACAACACTCTTCAACGAGGTCGGCGTTGCCACTTCGCAAATTCGACTCGCAGCTTCAACGTCTTCAACGGCGCGCGCGACTGCCAGAGAGCGAGACCCTCGTCTCCAGCTCGCATACTCACTCGACTTGATCTAGCATGGCCTGTGCGACTTCATCGCTTCAGCAGTGCGAGATTCTCTTCTCGTGAAATATGCGTGGGAAGTAGCCCGGACCATCGAGAGCGTCGAGTGTGCGACAGCGGAAGCGACACCAGGGCGCATGGAAGGTAATGTGCACTGGCCGGCCGGCCGACCCCACCTGAAGAAGAGAATTGCGACCATGGAATCGACATCATTTTCATGCTAAACCATTGAGAATCCTTCGAACTGTGATCCTATCATTTGAGCCCAAAACGCAAGGCCCGTTTCGCGAGTGAAGATAGGGAGAGCGAAGCTGTGCTTGTCCACCCCAGCACAGCTCGAGTGGAGCCTCATCTTCCCAAGGGTTGCTAGTGCCCAGGATGATAGCCCACGCCCACGACTCGTATTTTGCAGTGGACACCCGCGATGACGTGCTTGAGCACATCGATCAATACCATCGGAGCCCGGAATGTTGCAAGAGTGTCAATTGGCACGACAAAGCACACTTCAGCGCGGTGTACCGGCGGCGCTGCGGTCTCCATCTCTCTCGGTGTCGGTGCCCACGGCACTCTCTCGTTCAGTCGGTTAACGAACATAAAGAGCCGATCCGGGTCGTACTGATGCTTCACCGCACGCGTAATGTGGACAAGCAGAACTCGGCGTCGTTCCCGCTGTCGCTCGGTCGCTGGCTTCACCTCCCAGTACACGGCGTCATACCCAGCGCGATTCCACTTTACTGGTACGGTCCAGCCTGGGTAGAAGTGGAACGGTTCGGAGACAGGGTCGAAAAAGTGCAGCACACTCGTCTTCCATTCCCTCACCTTCTCGGCCTCTCGGTCGTAGTACGTGACACCACGTGACGCAAGCGACACGAAGAACCAGCCCTTGAACAACTGACCGTCAAGTGCCGGGTTCACCGTGAGAAGCTTTCGAAAGGAATCGATCCTTCCGACACGATCAACGACGCGTGCGAGCTGTTGCGCAGCGTATATACTGACGAGCTCTGTTTCGCAGATACCATTGCGGATGTAGCTCGCAACAAGCTGGTGTCTGATGTGCTGCGTAGCGCCGCTGGTGAGGTCCTCTGCGAAATCACGCTTGTTCTCAAGCGATTCCAATGCGTCTCCGACCGCCTGCTTCGCGGAATCAGTCTCCGCGTAAAACATGAAGCGAGCACTGCCTCCAGCGACGTCATATTTGGTCATCACGCGGTGCGCTCGTGTCGTCACTGGCGTTGCTTGCGCGTCTTGCGCTTCCGCTGACGCGTCCAGTTGTGTCTTCACTGAGTCGTAGAAGCGGTCGTTCTGCACAGCCTCCATGTACTCGTCGAGCATCCAGGACGTGACATCAAACCTGAGGATGCGAACACAGTCCTCAGGCCACACACCGGTTGATAGTCTGGGCGGCCACGACGCGGGGGTCTCGATCATGGGATACGTCCCGGATCTGTACCATTTGCCCAGCATCGTCATCGCTGGCACGCAGATGAATCGCCGACTTTGCCATTTGTCGTCGTGCCACTGAGCGAGGTTCGTGTGCATCTCTTGTGATGAGTCAAAGCACTCCATGTATCCATCGTAAAACACCACACCCCTCGTCGTGGCGTCTCCAGTGCCTGCAGCACGGCAGTGATGTCGCCCGCGTCCTTCACCACAGTCGTCGCCTTCTTGTCCCCGTCCAACTTGATCAAACAAAACAGGTCAATCGGTTGATCATAATTGATCCACACGACGATCCACTGTGTTCGATCCACTTGGCTGCACGCAAACGCAAATGCCGCACTTGCCTTGCCCGCGCCCGACGGACCAACAATGTACAGCTCGGCGCCGGCGTCCATCGCACACGTTTGTCATGGTCCACTGATCATGAAACGCACTGCGCTGGTACAGCACGAGGTCTCCATGAAAGGTTGACGGATAGACGCCCGAGCCCCCCAAGAAGCGATTCGGCACCAGGATCCAGTTCAGGGATTTACCAGACAGCTCACTCTGGAGAGTCATGGTCAGCAAATCAGTGGGAGGGTACTCGCCGTCCTCAACGTCCCACTGGATCATATTGGTCCGTCGGCGCTTGGCGGGAGGCTGATTGTCAGGCACTTTCACGAGTACATGGAGCTCGTGTTCTCTGGTTGGGAAGGTTGATCCGAAGCACTGGGCACTGTTCAGCTTCGACATTGGACCCATCTCCTTGAAGCCACTCTCAGGCACGTGGCCTTGCTTCAGAAATAGATCCAGATTCGAGTCGTCCGTGAGCCGCTTGTCGCCGACATGGGGGTCCTCGAGCATGAAGAGCTTGAGACGGTGGGCCGCAACGTGGACCCGCGGGTCATCATTGATGTTCTTGGCAATCGCAAGGCTCAGCTTTGCGACCGTCGCGTTGCATGCGATCTTCACCGAGAACACGCTGTCGTCACCCAACACGCCACACCAGATCTCCACCTGCTTTGCACGCGGCGCCATGTCCCTGTGGTTCGCTGTCTGTTCCTTTGTATTGGTGACTGAACAATGAAGACGAAGAGAGAAAGGACCCCCTGCAATTCAGAAAGAAGAAGAGAAAAAAAAGAATCGCCGCCAGGAGATTGACCAATCACGACTCACGTCAAGACATGGCCATGTCACTCTCACCCCTCTTTAGTGCCCATCTCTCCCTTAAATCTGTTTATGGGTCTTCTCTCCCACACAAAACCCGCCTTCTTCCGTACGGGCCGGGTTTTCGACCCGACAGGTAGAACCCACCCGATTCGCCCACGCCCGCTGGTTGGCAAGAGCTCACCAAGGTAAAGTGAGCGGCTCTGGGGACTTGATCGAATGACCATGCGCATGCAGGCCTTCCGCTCGGCGCTCTCGACGGCGCAGCGCCAGCTCGTGCCGTCCACAGCGTCGCGCGCTTTCTCGGTCGCTGCCGCTGCTCCCTCGGCGCCGGCGGCCGCGACGCTCTCGGCGCAGGACTGGCTCCAGAACATCAAGTCGCTCGCGGACCGCAACATTCCGATTAAGAAGACCAAGCTCACGTCGTTTCTCAAGACCGTGACGACCAGCGAAGAGCTCGAGGCGTCCAAGGAGATCATGCAGATCTACGAGCGCAAGCGCGTCGACCCGGACGCGAGCGCCGCCGGCGTCTTTGTCAAGAAGGCGCTGGAACTGGACGCTGCGCAGCTCGTGTTTGAAGTGCTCGAGGCCAACTACCGCATCGGCCTTTTCCTCGAGGCCTCGACGCTCAACAAACTGCTCTCCAAGTTCTTCAAGGACGGCGAGTTCGACAAGGTCTTCCAGCTCCACGACATTGGCACGGTCAAGTACGCTGTCAAGAGCACGGACCGCACGTACGACATTCTCATCCGGTACGCCCTAGGGTTTGTATGAGGGTCATGACGTCGGGAGCTGACCTTGGCTGTGTGTGGGTCTATTAGCACGGCGATCGCTCAGCCAGACTTTGACAAGGCGCTCGAGATCTTCAAGACGGCTGCGTACGTTCTGTTGGATAAAGTGCCGAGTTGTGGAGGTGACACTAACGGAGGGGTTGTGGATCTGATACCGACACACAGGGAGAGCAAAAAGCTCATGCGCGTGACGTGCAACAACATGCTGTTCAAGCTCAAGGAGCAGGAACTGGCGGACAAGGTGCGCCCGCTCTTCTCATTGTGGGGACGTCCCAAGGAGCTCATTGGTTTTTGCTGAATAATTAGATTGAGGAAGTGGCGTCGCTGATGAAGGTCGCGGGCATTGAGCCGAACGAGACGACCAAGAAGATCCTCCAGTAACCGCCCTCGCTGTCCACAATAAACGAAACAAATCCCTCCATTCCCCACCCCATACAGACCGCGCTCCCCACACATGCCGTCACCATGCCAGCTCATAAGCACGGGTAATATTTCACGCTCTCATGTGGTCCACACCTCTCCTTCCCCACCACTCTACCCAATCGGTTTCGAGAGGGTCTATAAATTACCGTTAGCTTCCACTTGGCCATTGGTGTCTGGTGGAAGAGCTCCGGCCGCATATCCCGACTGGATCAGCATGGCCGCCATCCTCGTGCGCTCGCGCGTGCTGCGCGCTCTCCCCGAGCGCCTCGCTGTCCCTGCGACGCGCGCATTCAGCGGCAACGTCGAGTACCCGCGCATCGAAGGCTCCGTGGCCGACGTGACCAAGCAGCTCAACTCGATCGGCGCGCGCCTCTCGATCCCGACGGCCGCGCTGTACCTCACCAAGCCCAAGATCGAGTTTGTCGTGCGCGGCCTCAAGACGCCCGACGAGCTGCGCGACGTGCAGCGCGCGCTGCTGCTCTGCGACAGCAAGTACGTGTACCCGTCCGAGTTCGCGATCGGCTCGTTCGTGGCGCGCGCGATCGCGATGGACCACGCCGACGTCGCGCTCGACTTTGTGCGCCAGGCGCAGCACCTGCGCCACTACGTGCCCAACCAGACGCTCGTGCGGCTGGCGTCGCACTATGCCGAGAAGGAGGACGACCAGGAAGCCGTGGATGAGATTGCGCGGATCGTGGACGCGTCGGGCATCGTCAAGACCCACAAGTGGTACGGCTTCCAGGTCGCGAACGCCAAGCGCCAGGGCGACTGGGCGCGTGCCGAGCAGATCGCGCGAGAGGCCGCGGCCGAGAAGAGAATCAACTCGCACGTGATTCTCGTGCTGCTGCAGGGCCTCGAGGGCCAGGCGCTCGCGGACAAGCTGCCGCTCGCCAAGTACCTCGTGGCCAAGGGCGAAGTCTTTGTCAACGCTGCGCTGCAGGCCGTGCTTGACGGCACCGCCGCTCCGTCGGCACCGGCGCCAGCTTCGGAAGAATAAATCAATAGGGACCACGAACAAGAAGAGACCAAGACGCGTGGGAGGATGCAGTGGTGGCGGAAGGTCTCTCTTGCGGAAGCTGCTCGAATAGAAACACTATGAAAAACAAACACTAGTCGTACGAGGTCTTGTCTGTGAGCAGCGACTCGGAGTAGTAGGCACCGCCCTGCATTTGCTGCGCGCGGCGTCGGAACTCGACGACTGCAAACGCCACGAGCAGCGCAAAGCCCGTGAGCGTGGCCAGTGCACCGACAAAGCTGCCGAGCTTGCGGCCCCATGACGAAGACCTCGCGCCGCTGTGCATGGAGGACGCGGCGCTGGCGTCGACGTCGTCTTTCGTGTGCAACCGGCTCTCAAAGACCGCTGGCGGGTCGCCGTTCTTCTGTTGTTGGCTGATGTACGTGGGCGGCTTATCGTTCTGCTGCAGCGTCGGGTACAGCGCCCACACGGCGTGGATGTCGGTCACAGCGAGCAGCTCGCGCTGGCCCATCTTGCCCATGACCTCAACGCGATCCATGGGATCAGTGATGAGCGGGAAGAGCGACTCGCACCACGGCGTCGCGGCGGCGTTCACAAAGGCGTCGGACGGGTGGTGCATGATGCTGAAGAAGTCGTACGGCGTGTCCACGAACGCGTCGTCGTTGGTCTCTTCGACGACAAAGAACGAGCGCCGCGGCTCGGGCACGCACTCCCAGGCCACACGCACGTGGTCGTCGCGATCGGCGCGGTCGATCGTGTGGCGCAGGCCAATCGCATGGAGCAGCACGTGCACGAGATTGCCCTGGCCGCATTCCGCCGACACGCCCAGCGCCTGCCGACCGCCGATGCGGCCAATGTACGAAAAGCATGACGACGCCGTCTTCTGGACCCGCACAAAGTCGTGCACGCACGCAGCGTCCGTCACGCAGGCGTTCTCGAGGCACTGCTGGAACTGGAAGTTGGTCACGTCGGTGATGTGGGCCATGGCGTTCTCGACAGACAACTGGAATGACGACGCGGACGCGTCGATCTCGTAGCACAGCGTTGCGTTCTTCCAGCGGTGGTCACGTTCCGAATTGTAGTACCCATGAAGCACGGGGAAGCTCACTTCTTCTTGCGTGCCGTCGACGGTGATAGGCCAGCGCGCGAGTTCGCCGATGGCGACGTCGCCCTGGATAACCATGATGTCGTCCTCGGTCAGCACGTAGTCGTACTCGATGCCCTTGAACACGACGACGCCACGGTCTCCGTTCTGCTTCGCGTTCGTCGTTTTCAGTGGTCGCACCTGCTCGACCGGCAAGCGGCAGTCGCCCGTGAACGGGTTCTTGATCAGCGGTGCTCGACACACGACTGCACTCGCTGCCGTCGTGTCCTGATCTCCTTCCTCCTCCGTGATGGTCGTCGCGGGGTCCACACAGCGAAAGCCCTCGCCGTCGCCACGCAGAAACTGCGCCTCGGAAATCGGAAGCACGTCAAAGCCGTCCTTGCACATGCAGTCGTCGGGCGACGTGAGCGGCCACTGGATCGCCACGGCGTTGTCTGGACATTGCGAAAAGCCTACGTTCAGAAACGACGGCGGTGCGTTGCACTGGGTCGGTGGTTTCTTCACCAGCGGTGTCTTCTTGCTCTTGGTCTGCTGTAGTTCTCCTTCGCCGGATTGCTGTGGAGGCGGCGTCTCGACGGGCGAGTCTCCTGTGTGGAGTCCATAGATGCACTGGCAGTTGGCTTTGCTCTGCAGCGGCCAGTGGCGCAGGAACGCATAGTCTGGACAGCCATTGTCGTTGGCGAGAAACCACTCGAGGCACGCGCCGTGGGTCTCGTCACGGAAGTACCCGCGCGCGCACTCACAGTCGCGGAAGGACCTCTCGGCCTGGAGACTCTCGTTCGCCTTGAAAGAGTGCGGCGGGCACGCAAAAGCCGAGAGCTTGACGCACGTCATCTCTGGCGTCTTCCAGCCATAGCCACTCAGGCACTCACACTGCTCGACCGAGTGCGGCAGGGGCGATAGCGGTCTCGCAAACGCAGGACACTGGAACTTTCCGACTTCGTCTTCGTCAATCTCGTCGCGGCCGTCGCCGTCGACGTCCTTGTTGCGACGCTCGCACGTGTGGGTCTCGTCGTTACGACGGAACTCGTGGTCGTTCTCGCACTCGCAGTCAGCAAAGCTCTGTGCGCGCGCGTGGATATCGAGTCCGGCACGCTTTACCGCGTGGTTGGGGCACGCGTACGCGACGCTCTCGCGCTCGCACGAGGCTTGAGTGGGGGAGCGCACGTAGCCCCAGTCGCAGTGGCAGTCGGCAAACGACGTGGCACGCTTGGTCGCGAGCGGCCGCGAAAAGGGCGGACACGTGAACGGCGTCCCCACGAGACACTCTCCAGACTGGTCGTTCTTAATGAACGGCTCGACGCACGCGCAGTCGGCGAGCGAGGTCACTGGCTTGCGCTGGAACTTCTGTACGTAGTTGCCTGCACGTGGACACTGCCGCAAGACACACGCACCGGAAGCCTCATCTTTTCTGTAGGGCGGCTGGCAGTCGCAGTCTGCAATGGACGCGGCTTTGGTGACGCGGTCCTTGAGACGGTACCGGCCGACGCACTGGAATTGGTCGGGCACACACTGCTCGCGCATGTCGTCGCGCGTGAAACCAGCGACGCACGCGCAGTCCGCAAAGCTCGATGGGTGGAGTCTCGTGGCTGCAGCCCCCATCGGACAGCGGAAGACTGAGCCTCCCGAGCTGGGTTTCTTGGCGTTAGCGAGAGGCGTAGCGTTGCCATGGCAGAGGCAGTCGTCGAGGCTCTCCATATCGCGTGGCAGCAGCATCGCCTCGCACGGTGCTGGGCACACTGAAGCCGACACAAACAACATACAGAGTCAGAAGACCATCACAACAAGAGCATGCGGACGACGAAAAGAAGCGCACCATAGAAACCAGCCTCAGCTCCAGTCCAGTGCGATGCAGCGACCAGCACTGCCGAGGCGAGCGCAGTCGCGAGCGTTGTCGTTCTCATCGTCAGGAGGCCGTAGCAATGGAATGGATGGTTGATCAGAAGTTCTGGGCTTGGAAACAGCGCGAGTTGCGAACTGGGAAGCCTCAGGGCCAAGCGGAAAGGATCCTGCTGCAAAGAGAACTAAGAGAGATGTGGCTCAATAGTATCCGAGAAAGAAAGATCGAAAATCGTGTCCACCGTAGCCTTGGATAAAATAGAAGGAAACGCGATCTTGGATCGCGACCTTTCGCGATCGGCACATTGCAGCCAATCACATGTTGCTGTGTTGATCTTTCCATGGTCGCGTATCTGCGACGCGCGCTATGTCTCGTCACGGCAATTCCATGTCATCTTGCACAGCAGGGTCTGCGAAGGCATGGTGCGCACACTGCTCGACTTGAGTGTACAGTAGATGAGTCTTGATTAAGTGAAGACTCCCGTGAGGAGTGCATAAACGGCCTGAGGTGATCCGTCACAGACACAACGAGACTGAGCAGTGTGAGTATCCCAGCCTCTACAGAGAGCAGCCCACACATTCAAACGAAATTCGGGCCTCCACATACGTATCGGAAGGATTTGGAAGCAAGCTCCAAGCCCCACTCACACAAAGCGAGCATCACATTTTGTGATGTGCTGAGCTGCCAATGGAATAGGGATGCCGTACGTGATTCAGTGCAGCGTGTGTGCAGTCCGTGGGATCGCCCTTCCGGGTTTCGTGGGAGTTGCACGTTGTATCATCGAGAATTATCACCCACATCACCCACAAGTTACAGTCACTTCGTCGAGCTTGGTATCAAATCCGAGATTCCGAGGGCGCACAAAATATGTCTCGCTGCGGTCAGTCTGTCCTGCTGGCCAGTTCACAATCCGAGCCACGCGAGGCAGAGAGTGTAGAATAGCATGACACATTGCAATGCTACGCGTGCACCAGCACAACATGAGAGCTTTTCAATGAGGAACAGCCATGCGCTCCAAAGCATTGAAGCCCGGTCAGGCTTTTTGAGAGGGTTTATTGATGAAGTGCTCAGGTCTTTACACCGCAGAACTGTGTGTTTTTTTGCGTATCGCCGTCGCAATTTGTGTGCACAGCAACACAAATTGTGCTTAACGTGCCCACATCTCTCACCCCTAACTCAAATAGCTACACAAACGCACTGTTTCTGTCCTCACCTAATGCACTTTCTCCCCAAATAAGACCTCTTAGCTAATGCGAGGGTTTTCGGTAAAGTGTTCAAGGGCTCCGGTCCTGGCCTTTTGACACACAGGCGGCCCTGAGGATGGACACCCGGTTCTCGTTCCGCCCGTCCTCTCCCTTCCCGATGGAACGCTTGCTGCATCTCGGACGATGGGGCGTGGCTCTCCCTCTCCCTCCCTGCATGGCTGTTCCCACTCGGCCGTCGGGGTCGCGGTCATTCGCCAACGTGCTACGGACGACTCGCGCCGTGCCGACCATCGACCATGCGGAATAACGCGCGGCAGGGGAACCAGTGGCAGGATGTGGGCACGCCCGTGATGCGCTCGTCCGACGTGATGGACAACGGGCGGCCGGGCAACGACATTGCGATGATGGAGCTCAGCGGCGTCGGCAACAAGTATGGGCGCCCGCAGCCGCCCATGGGCAACAGTCGCCGCCGGCGTGTCATCTTGATCGCGGTTGTGCTGCTCGTGGTGGCCGCCGTGGGCGGCATTGTTGCCTACGTCGTCACGAAGGCCCCGAAGGGCAACGCCGCCTCCACAAAGGGCGGCAAAGACTCGACGGCGCAGAACGCGACGCTGCCCGACGCGTCTGCAGGATCCACGGACGGCTCCGCTGTGAGCGACGAAGAGGTCGGCAACCCGAAGTCGTACCCTCCGAGCAAGTGCGAACTGCCCGACTACCAGAGCAAGAACGGTCACATCGTCGCGGTCTCGGCGAATGGTACCGAGGTGCCACTCAAGATGAAGGGCATCAACTGGTTCGGCATGGAAGCGTACGTCTCCTATTCATCTCTCGCTCGTCTCTGATGATGTTAATACTGACGTTGGGTATGATCGAATAGTGCTGAGGCGATCCCGCTGGGTCTCTGGGACAACGGCGTGAACGGCACGACGGCATTTCAGATCGCGGCGTTTCTCGAGAAGAACAAGTTCAACGCGGTGCGACTGCCGCTCATGGCCACGTACATTCTCGAGAACACGAAGCCCAACCCGAACCTGATCAACACGTTCAAGAACCGCGCCGTGAGCGTCAAGAACTACATGGAGCTGCTCAAGAGTATCGTCAAGGTCCTTCAGCACCGCAACATCGGTATCATGCTGAGCATGCACACGCTGACCAAGGCCGACAAGGGGGCGTTGTGGTACAACAGCGAAGTGCCCGAGGAGAAGTTCCTGGAGTCGATCGATATTCTCACCAAGAACCTGTGCACCAACGAGTACTGGAACGTCATGGGCATTGACCTCAAGAACGAACCGTCCACGGCGACGTGGGGGGACGACGGCCCGGCCGACTTTCGCGCCGGTGCCAAGCGTATCGCCGACCGCATGCTCAAGGGCTGCCCCAAGTGGATGGGATTTGTTGAGGGCATCTACACCAAGCACGAGATGCAGCTCGACGGCGAGCGGTACTGGTACTTTGACTGGTACGGCGGCGGCCTTCAAGGAGCCAAGAACCAGACCGTTACGTTCAGCGTGCCCAACAAGGTTGTCTGGGCGCCGCACTACTACACGCCCGCCGTGTTCCCGCAGGCGTACCTGTACGGCGGTGGCAGTCTGGGCGGCGAAAACACCAAGGGCGAGAATGGGCTGGTCGGGTACGTCGAGCTCAGCGACGAGAAGCTGCGCAGCCGCGTCAAGGCCACGACCGACGACATGTTCGGCTTCTTGGCGACCGAGACCGGCGCGGCCATCGTGCTGGGCGAGTTTGGCGGCATTTATGCGACCGATGCGCACCCGATGAAGACGACCAAGCGCACGACCGACTACACGATCGAGCTCATCACCAAGCCCGGGTGGGCCGGCGGATTCGTGTGGTCGCTGAACCCAGAGAGTGAGTACCAGTACAACCCCGCCGACAAGCCCGGCCGCTTCTTTGAAGGCGCGTTGCAAACCGACTGGCTCACGGAAAACACCGAGTTTATCAAGGGCCTCGCGCACATGGATACCATGGAGAACCTTCGCCCGTTCCCGTGCTTCCCGGCTGCCGCCAAAGCCTAGAAGAGCAGGCGCCACAGTGAATTATTATCTATACCATCGGAATGTCAAAATGGACACTATGGATCATTATGAACATCAACGCTACTACAGTATTCCATTGACTATGAGATGTCTTCACAGGAATTTCAGGGTCGCTATCGAGCGTGGCAATTGGAACGCACCAGGCAGTGTGGATCTTTATGTCGGCGCCCTGCACGACGGCATGCTAAGGAATCATGGGTGGTTGGCTGAGTGGGTTTTGATTCGATTCTCTGAAAAGAGATGTGTCGTCCCAATGGGTTCATCGCGGCTTCAAGCCTCAAACTGGTTTTTTCCTTGTCGGAAAATACTCACATGTATCGGTACGTCGGCATACTCGGTCGTCTGGGTTTGAAAAGGTTCTCTTCTTCTACGTACCTGATATTGCGTAAGTATTGTAGGTGCGGACTCCATGGATCGAAGCCTTTGTGAGAACAATCGAGGCTTCGCCTTGCAATTAGTGGGTCATTCCACCATTCACCGCACAAGCAAAGATGGCGACGCCCACACGTGAACACGAGCCAGGAACGGACAACACCGGGCCGTCGGTCGCGGCGTATCGGCACAGCGCACCCGAACATGACGGCCAGCGCGACACGAGCTTTACATCGGCGACGTCGGCGACTGGAAGACCAACTGCCGTGGTGCGCGATATCGAAGCTGCGGCATTAACCACAGCCAAGCAGAGGGATGAGACTGCACGCGACTATAAAGGCCGCTACCGCATGTGGCCGGGGCTCATGCTGCTGGTCGTGCTTCTCGGTGCTGCCGGCGGATTGATCTCGTTCTACGCCGTCCAAGCGCATTCGGCAAGTACAACACGAGATGAAGCCTTTGAAAAAGCCAAGTTCCAGAGCTCTACGATCATTGGCGGGGACGATGCCGGTAAGAACTCGCGCGCGGATATTGTCTCGGACGACGGAGCGATCGGCAACCCCAACAAGTATCCGCCGAGCCAGTGTGAACTGCCGGATTACCAGAGCAAGAACGGCCACATCGTCACGGTCTCGGCCAACGGCACCGAAGTGCCGATCAAGATCAAGGGCATCAACTGGTTCGGCATGGAGACGTGAGTGCCTTGATCCTGCCGTCTTGCTTGATGGAGCCATTCCATGGTGACTAAGTCGTGTCTCTGGGCATTCTGTCTCTATTAGGGGCGAAGCCATTCCGCTCGGCTTGTGGGACAACACCGACAATGGCACGACAGCGGTGCGTTCATTTGCTTGGGACGATTATCAGTCAGGAGTTCGTACGTGGTGGCTGACGTTTTCCTCTTGGGTTCTTATGCAGTACCAAATCGCGTCGTTTCTGGAGCGCAACAAGTTCAACGCTGTGCGGCTCCCACTCATGGCTCAATGGTTGCTCGACAACAAGGTTCCAAACACTCATCTCATCAACAAGGCGGCCAACCGCGGGGTCAGCGTCAAGGACTACATGTCGCTCATCAAGAGCCTCGTCAAGGTGTTCCAGTTCCGCAACATTGGCGTGCTCTTCAGTATGCACACGTTGACCCTGGATGACGGCGGTGTTCTCTGGTACGGTGCGGGGTTCCCAGAGTCCAAGTTCCTCGACTCGATCGACGTGCTCACCAAGAACCTTTGCGACAAAGAGTACTGGAACATCATGGGTATCGATCTGAAGAATGAACCGTACAAGGCGACGTGGGGGGACGGGTCACCGACTGACTTTCGTGACGGCGCCAAGCGCATCGCCGACCGCATGCTCAAGGGCTGTTCGCAGTGGATGGGCTTTGTGGAGGGTGTCTACAACGAAGGCAACAAGATGACGCTGGATGGCGAGACCTTGATGTACTCGGATTGGTACGGTGGCGGCCTCCAGGGGGTCAAGTCAAAGCCTCTTGACTTCAGCACCAAGAACAAGCTCGTGTGGGCTCCGCACTACTACACGCCGGCCGTGTACCCGCAGTCTTACTACTTTGCGAGTAAGACCGGGCAAGGTTTTGTCGAGTTGAGTGATGACGCGCTGCGTGGTCGCATCCAAGGCACAATGAACGCCATGTTTGGATACTTGGCGTCCGAGACTGGCCCGGCGATGCTACTGGGCGAGTTTGGCGGTTTGTACTCGACGGACGCGCACCCGAAGAAGACGACCAAGCGCTGCACGGACTTTACGATCGAGGTGATCACCAAGCCCGGGTGGGCCGGTGGCTTTGTGTGGTCGCTCAATCCGGAGAGCAAGTACGACTACAACCCCGCGGACAAACAGGGGACGTTTGTGGAGGGCGTGCTGGAGCGCGACTGGCTGTCGGCAAACAAGGATTACTTGGCGGCGTTGGCAGCGATGAATGGGATGGCGAACCTGCGGCCGTTCCCATGCTTTCCAATGAGAGCGGCGTGAGATCGCTGAATCAAACAGTACATGTATCGGTGTATCCGGGCTCAACCATGTGTCAAGTCCAGAGATGAGATTTCTGGCCAGTGAACCCCGTGGCAGTCCAGATTCATCTCGTCTCACTGCGCCCACGTCACGACGTGATTCAGGGGCCTGGGTTTTTGATTCGGCGCGTATCAACAGTATCGACCAATCCCATCTGAGCGCAGCCGGATATCTCACTCGTGTACCCAATGTATTCGATGCAGCAGAGTACTGTGCGGTTCCTCTGGCCACACTGACCTTTCTACCCCACACTTCCCTGTTCAGCGATTTCGAAATGGGATGATGAGCAGTTTCCCTCGACGAGAAAAAAGGGAGCGGATGTGGAGCTGAGCTGAGGTCTTGTTGTGAGTCAGGGAGCCGAGTCCCGGCACTCGGCTCTTCCCTTCCTTTCCTGATCAGAAAGTCTGCTGAAACGAAACGCGGCGTTTTCGACTATGCCGACAGTATCTCTTTCCCCCCCAGGCCGCCATGTCGTCGCTCAACCGTGCGCTATTGAATGGAGCTAACGCGGAGACTGGGCCCACTCGACCGTCCGACGTGTCGGCTGATCCAGCCTACCGCTACAGCGTTCGCCCTTCCGATGTGTCGGCTGATCCAGCCTACCGCTTCAGCTACATGCCCGGCAACGACGATGACCGGCGCTCGCTCGCTGCCTCTGGCCGCCCCACGATGCGGGACATTGAAGTCGCCCACCTAGATCTGGCGGTCGGCAAGCTCGAGACTGCACGAGACTTCAAGGGCCGGCGCCGCATGTGGCCCGGCGTGATGCTGATACTCGTGTTGATCGGAGCCGCGGGCGGCCTCATGGCGTACTCTGGCCTGCGAGCGCACTCAGCCAGCGTCGACCGAGGAAGAACCTACGAGAAGGCGCGTTTTAAAAGCACGACGATCGCGGACGGGACTGACTCGGGCTCGGACATCGTCTCGGACGATGGGGCGATTGGCAACCCCAAGAAATACCCGGCAAGCCAGTGTGAGCTGCCCGACTACCAGAGCAAGAACGGCCAAATCGTCGCGGTCTCGGCCAACGGCACGGAAGTGCCGATCAAGATCAAGGGCATCAACTGGTTTGGCATGGAGACGTGAGTGGACGTCGTTCAGTTCGTACTCGAGTTCCCTGGAAGACTGACCGGTTATTGATTGTTTATGGCGCAGTGACACGGCCATCCCGCTTGGCCTCTGGGAGAACACGAACAATGGCACGACCGCGGTACGTGGCGTTTCGACTCCGCCTTCTTAAGTCTGCGATATACTGACGGTCGTTGTCTCCTTAGTACCAAATCGCGTCGTTCCTGGAGCGCAACAAGTTCAACGCTGTGCGACTCCCACTCATGTCCCAGTGGCTTCTCGACAACAAAGTTCCCAACCCTCTTCTCATCAACAAGGAGGCCAACCGCGGGGTCAGCGTCAAGGACTACATGTCGCTCATCAAGAGCCTCGTCAAGGTGCTCCAGTTCCGCAACATTGGCGTCCTATTCAGTATGCATACGCTCGCACCAAACGACCCTGGTAATCTCTGGTACAGTGCGGGGTTCCCAGAGTCCAAGTTCCTCGACTCCATCGACGTGCTCACCAAGAACCTTTGCGACAAAGAGTACTGGAACATCATGGGCATTGACCTGAAGAACGAGCCGTTCAAGGCGACGTGGGGGGATGGCTCACCGACTGACTTTCGTGACGGCGCCAAGCGCATCGCCGACCGCATGCTCAAGGGCTGTTCGCAGTGGATGGGCTTTGTGGAGGGTGTCTACAGCGAGACCAACAAGATGACGCTGGACGGCGAGGTCATGAAGTACTCGGACTGGTATGGAGGCGGTCTGCAGGGGGTCAAATCGAAAGGCCTCGACTTTAGCACCAAGAACAAGCTCGTGTGGGCGCCGCACTACTACACGCCGGCTGTGTACCCACAGGAGTACTTTTTCGGAGGCGGCAAGCCTGGTGTCGGCCTGCAGGGGTACGTAGAACTGAGCGACGACGCGCTGCGTGGCCGCATCCAGGCGACCGTGAACGACATGTTTGGCTTCTTGGCGTCCGAGAAAGGCCCCGCTCTGATGCTGGGTGAGTTTGGCGGCTTGTACTCGACGGACGCCCACCCAAAGAAGACAACGAAGCGTTGCACAGATTTTACGATCGAACTCATCACCAAGCCCGGATGGGCCGGCGGGTTTGTGTGGTCACTGAACCCGGAGAGCGAGTACCAGTACAATCCGGCCGACACGCCCGGACGATTCGCAGAGGGAGTCGTGCAGGGCGACTGGCTGTCGGCCAACAGGGACTACCTGGCGGCGCTGGCAGCCATGAACTCGATGGAGAATCTGCGGCCATTCCCATGTTTCCCCACCACAGCTAATTAGATTGTGTCGTTCAAAACGCCTAGCTCTCACGCACTCACGTTGTTACCTTACCGCCTATGACTTAGCATCCCCTACATGCTCGCGGGCTTCTCTTTGTCTGTCTCTGTCTTGTATACTCGAAACTAGTTGACCATGGTCGCCTCGCCGCCACTCGAGTACGTGACCGCGGCCGATCCGTTCGAGAATGAGCCACTGCCCAAGAGCGCAGCGGCGCCGGCCATCAGCGCGATCAGTTCGGACGACGGCGGCACGATCGTGAGCCGCAGCGACTCGTCGACACCCTGTAGCGTCGCCTGCAGCAGCTCCAGCTCTTGCTCGTACGAGAGACTGCTCGTGGCCTCAAGGCGGCCAATGAGATTGTCGGCCGTGAACCGCGCCACGGGCGCAGGCGGCAGCCGCAGCGCCTGGACACTCGTCTGGAACCCGTTGACAAACGTGGCCTCCTGAAACTGGGTCTCGGCCGCCGCGACGATCTCGTGCATGCGCTGCGCGGCCTGGTCGGGCTCGAGCGGCTCAGGCACTTCGCTCACGTCGATGAACGTGTGCGCGGCGTGCTCGACGATCGCGTTCAGACGGTCGTTCTCGTTGAGCACCATGCTCTTGGTTGAGAGCAGCCCGCCGTTGGAGGCACGGCCGCTGCCAGCGGCCCCGCTGAGTGCGAGATCGCCCTGCAAGTCCAAGTGCTTCTCCAGCTCCAAAAAGTGCTGCAACGAGCGGTCCTCGAGAATCCCGGGCACAAGCAGCAGACGCTCTGGATCAAAATGACACACGTGAGTCTCTGTCTTCCTTGACGCATGAGGGGATACAAGGCGTACCGATGTATTCCTGGAGGCCCGACTGACGCTTGACGAGAAAGTTGGGATCAAATCTACACACAGAGACAAGTCAGCTTTTGTGGTCTTCTCCGCGCCACACCCATGCCCCTCTTTTAATCCCCGGAATTCTCAGCGCAGACTTTTCCCTCATGCGGACACTTGCGCCGGGAGGCGGGAAGTTCTCTTTCCAAACGGAGTCGGAGGATCCACAGCGAGCGTCGCCAAAGCGAGAGCAGCTACAGGAGAGAAGAAGAGGATCTCTCTCGTGGGATCACGGCACGACACGGAAACAGGGGCGGACGGAAAAGGGGCGAGGCTCTTGCGTCGCGGTCAGATAAGATCAAGCGATTTGGCAGTCACGGTCTCACTTGGGGAGACCAAGCGAGACTCCTCCGATGTTTTTCCTTCGTTGTCAACATGACGCGTGGAGCCGTCGCCCCATCATATCTCGTCGTCCCCATCGCTGCCGTCGCTCTTCCTCACCCACGCGACCTCATCCAACCCCCCTGAGACTGCCACGCTTGACGCACTACTCGCTGGTCCTCTGGAACGACCCCCGATGCGTGGCAAAGAGAACGCCCGTAGCCCCCGTGTCTCCTCATCCTCAAATTCCGAGAGGATCCAAAATGAAACCAAACGCACGACGCACCGTCCGAACCACTGCTTCTCGGGGATCTTGGCCTCAATGAGGTCGCCAAAGTGGCGCACGAGCCGCACGTGGAGCTGGTCAAAGTCGCTAAAGCGCCGCGAGATGAGCCAGAGCCCGCCATTGCACGAGATCTACCGCAGCGGTCATGAGTCCAAGAGCCCCCACAACAAAGCCACTGGGCTCTGGCGCACCTGCACGATGAACTCGGTGTGGTCGCCGACCGTCTCGTAGCCCGTGACGAGCGCGCTGACGTTGAGAACCTGCATTGGGCTCCCTGTCTTCTTTTTTCGGTTTGTGTGCCGTTGGGAAACTGCGGAGCTCTCCACTAAGTACGCCCCCGCCATATCCACTTCGTGGCTAAGTACGCAGAAGAGTAACCCTACGAGAAGTGGTTACTCGTACTTAGCAGGAGTATGGACTAGAATTGTAATTTTTCAGACTTCGATTTAGATCCACAACTTCAACGGAAGAAGCCCCGTTTGTTCATTTTTCGAAGGCGGAACCCACAGGAAAACGAATCAGCGAAGATGGCGACGGAGCGAGCGGTGGCGCTGGCGGTGGATCTGGACCACGCGCTCGCGCAGCTTTTGCCAGCGGCGCTCGAGTGGCACAACGAAGAGCACAAGACCGCGGTGCGTATATCTCATATTCTGATTCGGCGCCTAAACAGGGACTAACCGAAGAGCTACGGGGCCGATCCTTCGTGGATCCGTTCGTGTCATCACAGCTCCCCGTCAAGGATCTCACGTCGCCGGACTGGATCAAGCAGCTCGCGGGAGCTGCAAAGACTGAGGACCAATGGCTCAGCGAGTTCCACGCGTCGGCGCCGTTCAAGAGCGGTGTTGCCGCCGTGGACGGCGCGTTCGAGGCGCTCAAGCCGCTGCGCAAGTACTTTACGATGCTCGCGATCACGCAGAGGCCGCGCACGGTGGAGAAGGCCACGCGCGAGTGGCTCGACGCGCACTTCCGCGGCGTGTTTGACAAGCTGCTCTTTGTGGACGGCGACGCCGCCACCAAGGACGACGTCGTGGCGCGCAAGAAAGAGCTCTTCAGCGAGTTCCGCGTCAAGATCGCCGTTGGTACTGACGCGGCACTCGTGGAAAAGATCGGCGACAGCAGCATTTCCCATGCCGTTGTTGTTGGCTCGGTCCCGTGGGCGACGCCGCCCAGCGACAGTAAGGACAAGCTGACTGTGGTGGAAGACTGGGCCAAGGCCACCGAGACCATTGACAACTTGGCCAAGCAATGGGCGCTACCCGTGGCCAAGAAAGTGTTCAAGGGCCCCAAGATCTCGCGTTACACGGACGATCTCGTGTCCATCTCGACCAAGAAACCCGCCGGTATTGAACTCGAATGGTATCGATCGCATGGACCCCGTTCATCTGACGGTTTCTTTCTGGTGTCCATAGCCTTCTACGCGAGCATGGTCAACACCAAGTTCACCGTGCAAAAGCAGCGCTCAGTGCGGCTTCAGGCGTCCGAGGCTGCGATCGGGACGGCGGTGCAGGCTGCGGAGCTGCTCAAGACTCAGCAGACGGCCAACGTCGCCAAGATCTCGACGCGCTACTTGTTCAAAAAGTTCCGTAGCGCGCCGACGCACCGTGTGCCGGCCATTGAGATCGTCCTGGAAAAGGTTGTCGCTGCGTAGGAAGAGGAGCCATCGCATCTTGCATGGAGCACCATACTCAAACGGCAATGAACCAACTTCGTTTCTTATTCGCATCCTCTCATGGCTCTCGCGTGGGCCAGTTGAACTCGATTTTTGGTGGGTTTTCCTTCATCTCGCGGAGCTCTTCGATGCGCTGCACGCGCCTCTCGGCCTCGCTCTTGGTCACAATCTCATCTACCCAGACAAGCATCAGTGTGAGCTGCTGAACAGTTCCGTCTCATCTACTCATTACGCACAGAAGCCGGTCTTGACCATGAACGCCTCGATGGCGGCGCCCGTGACGAAGCAAATGGGCATGAGCTTCTTGAGGATCGGCGCCAGCGGCACGGTCGCCTGCACGTTCCGCATCGTGGTGATATTTTCCCCTTGGTTCGAGGAGACCATGAACACCACAGAATGAATGTGATCCCATTTTCATGTAGTGCACGTTATATATTCTCACTTGAATGGCGTGTACCACATAATATTAGTGGTAAACGTATCTTGAAAGGTCACACGGCATTCAGCAAAAAGAAGGAACGATGAGTGGGGAGGCGCCGAGCTGGCAGCACATGTGGGGCGCCAAGGTCAAGATGCCGTGCGACATGGAGGACGACGTGCTGGAGGACGCTATCAAGAGCGTCACCACCAGACTCGGCCAGTACGACACGGAAGAGTGGGAAAAGAAAGGCCTCTCGGTACGGAGGTGTTCCCTCTCCCCATAAATGAGACCGTCGGGATGCTGACTTGATACGGGCAGGTCTGTGAGGAGATCAAGGCGCATCTCGATGAGGCCTGGGATCCGCACTGGGTCGTGTGCATCGGCCGCAACTTTGGCTCGTTCGTGACCCACGTGACGCACAACTTTGTCTTCTTTTACTACAACGAAAAGGCCGTCATGCTTTACAAGGCCAGATAAAACAGGAGCAAAGAGACACATTCATTCATACGGATGACTGGTCCTCTGTATGGTTATTAGTCACATCTTTGGCGGAAAGGACCATCTCATAATCCCGCAGTTTGGCCTCGATCGACGCCTGCAGCTGCTCGTGACTGCTGCGTTGCAACGCGTCGGCTTCGTCGCCATGACGGGCAAGGGGATCTACAGTAGCGACTACTGCCCCCTCTGCCTGAAGCATCACAGCGTCACCTGCTTCGATCAGCCCCACTTCCCCATGGCCCTCCACTTCTTCGTGGGCGTCGACCCACAGCAGCTGCAGTTGCGACGTGTTTTGCACGAGCTGCCTACCCAGTAGCTTGAGGATCTGGTCCATTTCGCGTAGCTTGTCAGCAACCACGTGCATTTGCTGGCGCGTCTTTTTGTCGCGTGCTATCGCCAGTTGGCGTAATTCATCTCGGTGCGCGAGTTGTCTCTGCTCGTTGTCGATGCGCACGCTCTCGAATTGTGCCAACTGCTGCTTGGTCATCTCTGAAGTCTCGCTGAGCTGGAACTCCAGACGACTGCTCTCCTCCTGGACCCGAGCAAATCGCGCCTCTAGGTCCACACGGGCCTCGGTGACGTCTCTCTTGTGCTGATCGAGCCGTTCCTCCACATTCTGCATCGTTGTCGCCAGCTCCTCGCGCAAAGAGATCATCTAAAATAGACCAGAAATCAATCAGTCGCTCGTCATGGTCAACGAATCCACACCACACACCGACATCCGAGGTGAGCTCTTCTTTGGTCGCTGCTGCGTGCTGCTGCCAGTCGCTCCAGTCTCGCTCTACAATTGCAACCCGTTCGCGTGTGTCCACTTCATTAAGCCTCTGCTTGTAGACATCGTGTTGTTCGCCCACCAAGTTCTCGACGAGGTGAGCGACTGTCTCTTGTGCTGAAGTGACCTGAGTCTGCACGAGCAGTGTCAATGCGTCTTGAACTGCCTTGAGCTTGTTGGTCATGGCGTCCATGATTTCCTCGCGCAGCCGCAGCTGCTCCTGTTGCTGTTGCTGTTGTGTCTCCTCAGCCTTCGTGTCGTGGCTCTGCTGTTGCTGTTGCTGATTCGCCTTTAGGTGCATCTCCACTTGTTGCTGAAGATCGTTTTGAATTGCTTCGATTCGCTGGTTCATGCGCACGTGCTGCGTGCGCAGCAATTGATGGACGTGCAGCACTTCCTTGTCAAAGGCTGCCTTTCGACACTACCATGGCAGTAACAGTCATCATCAGAGACACTCACCATCTCTCGAAAAACGGGCTACATACTCGCTGCTTCAGCGCCTCTTCCATCGCTTGTCTGTGCGCCTTGACAACGTCGATATCGGCTTTCCGCTCAAGTGCCTCTACAAACTGGTAACGTGCGGACTTTAGCCGAACCCATTCCTCCCTTTCTGAGACTGTACCCACCCACAACAACTTACGTGACCAAGTTCTTCTTCGACGAGCTCCATCCGCCGCTCAAGGGTCGCCATAATCCTGTTACACTTGGTCTCCATATCGTTGAGGACTCGCGTCTGCAACTTCTCGACGTGCGTCTCGACCGCGCGCGAGACCGACTCCATCCACTTGGCCTGCTGCCGCTCCCTCTCCTCATCGCTACACCACAGAACATTCACCGCTTAATACGAAAACGACTCCTGACCACCCACTCTATCCCCTCTAACTGGAACATACGCGTACGCTCGCTGCTTGAGCTTTTCGCTGAGCGAGTCCACGACACGCGCGAGCTTGTCGACGTGGGTGGACAGCGATTGCACAGAGCTCCATTGCGCACTCGATTCCTGTCGCTCCACATGGTCAAAATCCGCACAGGAAGTTCGCCCAACGAGGATAGGCTCACGTACGTTGCAGTGTCGCTCATAGCCGTCGAGACGATTGGCGTGGCGTCGCAGCTGCGTCTCGTGGTCCAGGAACGCGTGGCGCAGCACGTCCTTCAATACAGCCATCCCCACGGTTACAAACCGCGAGGCTAACGCACACGCCGGTCTCATATCCAGCCATACCTGAATGTTCTCCCATTCGCCGTCCCCGCGTTCCAGTGGCGCCGTCGCGAGTCCCATTGCTTCTTGGATCTGTCTGGGCGGGACTCCTAAGCTTCAAATCCGCTGTATTTTCACCAATCATTAACGGCGAATGCCTTATTTCATCCAATGAGATGATTTGAAAGATGCTCATTGGATGACGACCCTTCAAGCATGGGGGTTGGACTTTCCAGATCTGGGACGCGCGCATGTGCATGGCGAGCCGCGACATGAGATTCCGACGGCTTCTCGTCTTCCCCTCAAGATCTCTCTTCCGGTCAGCGGGACGCCCAGCCTGTGGAGACCAACACTGGCGTCCCGCTTCGATGGGGTTCCGAGAAACAAGGCAGCCGTCCGCGACATCTTCGGCGCCGCTTGAAGAGTCGTCGTGGACACTGACGACCCCGGTGGACGAAAACGAATGGTTGCACCAAACTCAATCAAGGCGGCTGACACGCAATTACAGTCCGAATGGCCATGTCTCGAAAGTCACGAAATGGCGATGGGTCTCGACAATGAAGAGCAACTTGGATAAGACAACGCCGTCACACGAGTGAGCCCGTCGCATCCCCTTCGTTGTTGCTCCCTTCACTTGTCCGTCTGATCATATTCCATATTCCAGTATGACTCGCGATGTCTGCGCAAACGCTGGGACGCCAACGAGGCGAGAACGCGATCGTTCCATGCGTGTCACGAGAGCGAGCGTCGCATCTCCATCTCCAGGTGCCACCCGAACGCGGTGGCTAGCGGTGGTCGAGATTTTCCTGGTACGCCAAAGCCTCAAAACGAGACCGTACGAAGCGGACGATGCCCAAGTCCCGTGCGGTACCCACCAACAAAGCGTGGGCGGCGCAAACCGAGTCGCTGTGGCAGCACTAAGGACGTCCACGACGCGGCGCCGCAATCTCGTTTGGCTCATTCTGCAATTTGCATC
>JAADXL010000500.1:0-24701 GCA_023337755.1 Pythium aristosporum | reverse complement strand
GGACCTCTGGATGTGTCCTATTCAAGCCGCGTGGACTTGATGACGAGACTTTGCTGCGAGAGACTTGCGCTTCTCTTTCTCTTATCTGCGATAGGGGGTTGTGCAAGTCCAGCTACTCCGTCACGTCCATCAGGTGTGCATGGACCATCAGTGCCATCAGAAGCGTACATCAGCACCCACCCGACACTGAGTCCCACTTCACGATCCGATAGATGGCTGCCACCGCCATCAGTCATCCACGTAAACAACAGCGATCTGGAGGCAGCAACGTACTATGTATAGTACTTTGGATCGTTGACGTGTCCGTTTTATGCACATGTAGATCGCTTTACATTCGTTTACTAGTACTAGAAGTCGAAACTCAGCACACGACGCATCACTCAGAGCGGCGATGCATCAATCAGGCATCCCTTTTCCGGGCAGATCTCCGCCTACTGTACGATTCAAGTTACGAGAACAGGCAAGCGACGCACTCGACAGAAATGGCGCAACTCTGCCGACTGCGAGAACGAGCGAGCCCTGATCCGCCAGTCTACAACTAGGCAAGCGGGACACGCACAACTCGGCAGCAATGGCGTACTCTATCAGGGGCATCAGCAAGCTCGAGCTAATGCCATATATCCGCAACTTTGGGTTCTCCCTCCGTGAGCTCATGGAGCCCGTCGTGGGATTTCGTATCGACGACTCGACCTGCAAAATCTCCAACATCCTTCAATCCTCGTTGACAAGTGAGACGTGCGCTGCGTCCGAGAGCCACTACGTGTTCATGCTCTTGGAGAACGAGTTTGTCAAGGATGTGCTCTACGCCGTTGGCGAAGATAAGCGACTCAAGGGAGTTCGTTTGGAGACGAATCTGCGGTGCTCCCAGTGGTTTGGCCAGGTGCATGGTGTGACCGCCATCCAACATGTCTCTGCCCGCGACGGCGAAGCCATCCACGCGTTGTGTGGCTCTCACAACGGACACTATGGCGCTGTGTTGCGGCCGCGGAAGATCGTGCCAGAGGCTCCCCCGTCGCCGGAATTCTCGTACGACCAGCAGGTTGTCTTTTCGTTGGATACCACCGGAGAGTCCTTCGGCAAGGAGGTTGGCGAATTGGGTGCGATCGTGGTGTCTGTCTCCACCTCGGCAGTCACGGCGCTGCGACCTTTGTCGCGTGTCGAATACCAGCGCTACAAGACCTTGATGGATTATGTGGACCTCAGCCCCAGCGACCACATTGTTGAGTTTGTCGACGGCGAACGTTTGCTCACGCTCGAGTGGGAGGCGAAAGACACGGCGCTGGTTTCGATCCGTTTCACGACGACGCATCGCAAGACCCACTGGTTTGGGCACAGCGAGACTACGTGGAAGTCTACCACGGTAGCTGCAGCGCCGCCCGGGGGCCACATCTGTGGATTGTCTGGCAACCAAGGTGGCCATGGCGTCACGGAGTTGAGCGTCGTGGTCGCGCGTCCTATCGAGCTGCCTTCGCAGGGACCGGACGGCGGTGAGGACACGATCGAGGATGAGGCTGCGCACACGCAGGCAGCGAGCGATTCGGACTCAGCGCAGTCGTGGGAGGAGCTCAAGACCGAGTGACATGAATGGATGGTTTTCCTTTCCTGCGATGAAGAGAAGCGATCTAGCAGAAGAAAGAAATAGAATACATGTGGACATTGAATGGTCCTGATACCTATTTAGACGTGTTCCAAGTTGCTGCGATCTCCACCTCCCACGCGTACGGAAATGTCAGCAGTCGTAGGTCCGGCAATAGCCGCTAGTTCATAGCCACTGGCCGATGTGGTGGTCATTGAACGCGAGAGTTCTCAGTGTGTGTGTGTGTGATGTATTAGTTACTTGAGAACTCGATAACCCTCCAGTGGGAGGCGGTAGCCTCCTGCCGGAAAAGAAGAGCATGCAAGATAAATTATGCAAAGCTAGTCTGCCACGACGCTTGCGCCGCTAGTAGCCGGGTCGATCACTCATCCGGGTCGGCCGTCCGACTCAGATGCCGATGTGCTTGAAGTAGCCGTTCAGTCCACGGTCCAACGCCATTGTCAAGGAGGGGAGGATGGCCTTGAGCTCTGGGCGGGCTTGGTGCGCAAAGCTCTGTACACTGCGTCGGGCATCCATCGCGAGGTTCGCTGCCTTGTCGGCTATCTTGTTGTGTGCGCGATAGTGATGATGCCAGCCGGTGACACGTAGTGATGCTGCTGCTCGCCGTGCTTGGTGGAATAGGGGGCGTAGTGAAGAGAGTTCTCAGTGTGCCACAGCGGCGGAAATGTCCACGCAAAATATTCTACTTCACAGAATACGTGAGACTCACATGCATTCACATGGCTACATACGCGCGAACTTTCATTGGCTGAAAACGAAGCCTGTTGAGCTGGCGTGAACGCATGACGGCCCTCAACGATGGATCTCCTCGCGGCAAATTACGCGTCTTCCGACGAAGAGGCAGAGGCAGACAAGGCTGGCATTGGCGTACACACCCAGCAGCCGACCGATACGGCGCACGCAACCGGAGCCGCTGACGCGCCGGGACGATCCGCGAAAATGGAAGAGGAGGCGGTACGGGCGGCCATCGCGAAGCGGTTCGCCGAGAGAGCACAGCGCGCTAGCCACCGCGTGACGACGGAAGAGCGTCGCTACAGCTATCAGCCGTACGTAAGCAAGCGGCAGATGCACAGAGCACAAGGTTCTGGTGATAAACAACACCGGACAGCACCGAGTCACAAGGGCCCGAATGCGTCGCCACTGTTCTCGACCCTGCGAGCGTTGGCGACTTCCATCGGCTCTTCCCGCTCGCTGGATAACAAGACATCCAGTGCGGTTACAGAGAGTGCAGAGGCTGTCCCAGTGTGGCAAAAGCGCCGCCGTATGCAGGACCACGCGAGTGCGATCAACAGTCTGCAGTGGAACCCTCGGTACCCGCCTCTCTTCCTCTCGGCGTCAATGGACCACAGCGTGCGCGTGTGGCTATTGCCTGCCCTCTACTATGACGACACTACTGGTCGCTCGGACAGCGACACGCCCCAATGTCGGCGTGTGCTCGGTCACCATACGCATGGCGTCAAGAGTGCCAAGTGGGCCATCGACGGTCGCCATATATGGAGTGGCAGCTTCGACGGCCACGCCGCCTACGTTGACGTCGAGCGAGCCGACGTGGTCCACAGATTTGCACACCACCCCAACGAACACGTCACGGCCCTTCTCTCACATCCCACGGACCCTCAGCTTGCGCTAATTGGAACAGATAGGGGCCGTATTCTTCAGCGGGACCTGCGCATGGACGCGTCGTCTCCACCTGCCGCGATCTATGGGACAAAAACCACAGGCGAGATCCTCGATCTTCTCTTTCTTCCCAATGGAGAAAGCACCGATTGCCGCTTCGTGTCCAGCAGCTCCCTCACAGCACGCGATACGAGCCACCAGACGCTGCTCGTGTGGGACTTCCGGTCCTCGACGCTAGTCGCAGACCACGTCAACAATGACCTCTGTTCGTTCACGAGTCTCTGCCTCCATCCGAACCGCATACATTTCGCCGCTCAGTCCACCACAAGCGAAGCCGTCGTCTTCTCTGCGCTGGCTCCGTACAAGTGGCTCAAGCCCAAGCGCAGCTTTCACTCGGGCCACGACGTGCAGGGCTTCAGCGTCGGTTGCAGTTTCAATTCGACGGGTTCACTGCTGGCCTCGGGCGACGTCAACGGCCGCGTCGTCCTCTACAGCGGGGCCACACGCCGTGTACTGAAACAGTACCAAGTCTACGACCCCTCGACGCCTTGTCTCGCCGTCGCGTTCCATCCGCAGTGGGCGTCCACGCTCATTAGCGGTGGCTACGACGGCCGCATGGACCTCTTCGATCTCATGGCTACATATTAGCATCAGACTCAGATAATGTGTAAGCCAATCAGTTTTCGGATCACTGGGCGACTTGCAAGCAACCCATCATAGAATCAGATCGCCAGCCTGTCTGATTCTCCGGATCACGACCGTCAAACGGTGTTCAAGGACGCAGTCCGAATTCCGACGAGCTCCGACGGGATCAGCATCTCTCTCCATTGAGCTCCTCATCCTCACGCCACCAGCCAGCACCATGGAGCGACCGGGCGGCAGCGCCGAGAACCACACCGTGGGCGACTTTGCCTGGATGAACCAGGCCATCAACGGCAAGAAGAGCCTGTGGGAACGCTGCAAGGAAGAGCCGCTCGTGCCCGCGGGCTGTCTGCTCACGGCGGGCGTGCTGCTGGGCGGACTATTCTCGTTCCAGCGCGGCAAGTCCAAGCTCGGCAACCGCTTCATGCAGGCGCGCGTGCTCGCGCAGGGCGGCACGGTCGTCGCCATGGCGGTTGGAGGGTACCTCGCGTCGCAGGAGAAGCAAGCCAAGCAGCCGCAGAGCTACGAGGACCGGCAACAGATCAAGCTGCGCGATGTCTAAAAGCGTGGCCGAGCCGTCGGCCCCATGCGCCTTATGCGTTCGAAATGGCGTTCTCCTCGAGGCGCTCGTTGATCGGCCCTCGGTTCGACCCAAGACGGGAGAGGTTCTGGCGACCAGTCGCAGTATCTGAGTACGTATAGTGGAGCTCCGGTGCTGTCGTGCTCGAATGGCGATCGTCCGGGCGCCGAGGCGATCAGCGGTCTGTTGGGAGGCGTATGAGCCAGTTGCTCTGGATTCGCCATCTCGAAACAGCGTTTTGTACTTTCATAATATTATCATTTGTCAAAAAATTCCGTTCATGGACGTCGTGGCATTCTCGCAGCACCGCCGCGCACGGGCAACGAGGTACGGTATTACTAGTATGAGCTACGCACACGCGTGAAGAACCTGCCCCCTGTTTCCTCCGCTTCCCGATGAGCATGGACGGACGATGCCATTGGCAGAAATGAAAAACGGACCACGAAAGGTCACAAGAGACTCCGCGGACTGAAGTCCCTCTCTCCAAGATCCTTCCGCTCAGCGCCACTACCATCCCCCCCTCCCCCCAGCCGCGATGAACGGCTACCTGCTGCGCAAGTGCCGCTCCGAGCAGCAGCTCATGAACGAGCTCTCCAAGCTACTCGCGTCCAAGGACTATGCCTCCAAGAAAATGAGCGAGCTGCTGCGAGAGCTCTCGTTCTTCTACGTCTCGCCCACGTTCGCGCGCGTGCCGCACTCGGTGCTTAAAGACCTCGTCGCGCTGCTCACGCACCTCAAGGCTGACAAGAAGGACGATCTCCGCGTCGCGCGGCTCGTGCTCTGTCTGCTGGCGCGCATCGTTGAGCAGTTTGAACTGCGGTACCAGCAGCAGGCACTCGCGTCGGCAAAGGATCCGCCCACGCGCTCGCCGAGCTTCGACATGTCCCTGTCCATGGCCAGCGGCCTGCTCAAGGTGCTCGAGACCCAAGAGCTGACCCAGGTGACCTCCACTCTGGCGGTGCTGCCGCCGCGCCAGGTCGCGAGCCTCAAACTGTATGGCCAATTGACCCGCGTCTTCCACGCGACCGACGCGTTGATCCTCAAGACCAAGTCGCTCGTCCAAAAGTCGCCCGTGTGGGGGCTGCTCACGGGCGACAAGAAAACCGCGGCTGCGATCTCTGGCAAGAAGGAGTTCCCGGCGCAGCTCGCGACGCTCGCGGCGGCGTTCCACTGCGTGCGGTTCCACGTCGGGTACGATGAGCAGTGTGCCCACTTTCTAGAGCACTTGCTGCAGGCCGCGTTCCTGCCAAACGCCGTGGCCTCTCGCCACGCCGCTGCCGCGCTGCTGCAGCTCTTTGAGCTGTCGAATGACCACGCCAAGCAGGTCGCGGCCAGCTTCGAGGCGTTTTTCCATCGCTTCCGTCCCGTGTCTCTGCGTGTCGGCGATCCGCTCGCGACAATCTACTTGCTGCGGCTCTGTGGACAGCTCAGCCGTTTGCCCACGAGTGATGGCGGTGGAACAGACAGCAGGACGCGCAGTGTAGCAGGCGGGTCCTTCGGCCAGCGCAAGAGCTCGTTCGCGCATAACCTGCTCGACTTCTCGTTCGACACCGCCTCCACGGCAGACGCGTCGCCACCGCCGTCGCCCATTGCTCGCCAACGCAAGCGGCTCGAAGGCGTCACGGTCTCGAGTCTTCTGGCATCGCGTCTGAAAGATCTCTTTCTCGACATTTTGTGCGCCCCTCCGTCGCCCACCGATGCGTCGTCGTTCGCCAAGGCTATTTTCCTCGCGACCGTCGAAGAGGCGGTTCAGGACGCTGGCGCCGACGCGTGCATCATGAAGACGCGCGCGGGCATCTCGCTCTTTGAGGTCGCTGCGGGCGTGCTCGCCAAGCTGCTGCGCGACGCCGTGCAGACCAACAACACGCTCCAGCTCCACCGCGTCGTGCGCGCGATCCAGTTCACGGCCGAGTCGCTGGACGGCAGCGTGCTCCAGAACACGGACGCCATGGAGCACCAGCCGCAGTTCATGGACCGCATCACGGACCAGGTCGTCGAGCTGCTCGCCCACGGCAACGCCTTCGTTGCGTGCCAGAGCCTGCGCGCACTCGTGTGGCTTCTGCCGCGGCCCATTGCAGCCAACAAGACGCAGACCACGAACAATGCCAAGTGGGACATGCTCATGGCACGCCTGCGCACGCTGCCGCTCCAGCAGATCCAGCCCGAATCGCGCCAGTTTATCGCCGAGTCGTTTTACCAGCGAGCCGTGACCAATCCGAGCTTGCACCGCCACGCCGTGGACGTCGAGATGCTGCGCAAGTGCCAGGAGATCACGCTGCTCTGGCTGCAGACGCACCCGTGCGACTGGCACGCGCACATGCTCGTCAAGATCTGGACCACGGCACTGCGCAAGTGCCTGGCAAGTATGGGTAGTGATGTCTTCCACGCCATCAACGCCGTGCTGGACCTCCACCACCACGCTCGCCACGCGACTGCCGAACACGTCCACCAGTGGACGCTCGACTTTCTCGCTCGCGTGGGCGCCGCGTACGTCGTGCTGCCGGCGTCCGACCCGGCCTGGTTCCGTGCGCTCGCGCTGAGGCTCACCAAGCACTTGCTGCTCGAGTCGCTCGTGTCGAGACGGCTCACGGTCGCAGTGCTGGCGGCGTTCCACGCCGAGGCCACGAAGAGCGGACGCACGGAGATTGTTCACCACGTCACGACACTCGTTCAGTACTTGACGCAGCAGCAATGTCCTCAAGGAGATGTGTTTGTGGCCTCGCAAATCCACACGCAGCGAGCCAAAGACGCGCTCGGCGTGCAGGACCTCCTGGTCGCAAGTCTGGAGCCACGTGCAGCTACGCATTCATCGACCGCCCTGCCAGCCACCACGCCGGCGTCGCTGTCTCCGTTCCTCTCGAGTGCCTTTGCCGGGATGTTCTAAGAGAAGGGAAGAAGCGTAATCTAGGGAAGAGATTTTTCCATTGCGAAAAAAAATAAAGAAGAGACTGATAAACCTGTTACGCTAGTCGGAGACGGCCGGCGGCCACACTTGCTCTTCATACGGCACGCGCCTCGTCTTCCTCGCTCGCCATGGACTATGTTTTCGCGTGCTTTCTTGTTTTGATTTTCACGTGCGTTTCGTTTCTATTTCGTCCGAGCGTCGTGCGTCTTCTTCTCTGTGGGGTTGTTTACTTGAACGTGTTGAAGTCGCGGACTTCATTGACAATCTCAAGCGCGCGTTGCAGCAGCGTGCGCATCTCGTAGCAGTTGCCGCGGCGTGCGGCAATATCGCCCGTCTCCTTGAGCAGCTCCGTGAGCTTGTCTTCGCGGTACAGCGCCGACACGAGCTCATTCTGGACATTTTCCTTGGCGTTAATGACCATGAAACTCATAATGGCCTTGGGCACCAAGTCGAGGAAGTTCTTGCGCACAATATCAAAGTACGACGCCAGCAGAGACTTGATGATCTCCGTCTCGATGCGCTCGCGATCGGACGATTCCTCCGACTGACGAATGCTAGTCGGGACCTGGGGCAGTTTCACGACAGGTGCCTTACCGTACCCATCGGCCGCCGAGCCAGACGTCTTGCCCTTCTTACTGCCCGGGAAAATGTACGACATGAGACCTGACTCTTGCTTGTCTTCATGGACCGCGGGCTTGACAATGCCTTGTGGGGCTTGCCCACCGGTTCTTCGCGGATCTTTCACGTCATTCGACGACAAACTCTCTCGCTGCAGCTTCTCCATGAGCTGTGCGACGGCGCGGCTGCCGCCAATGAAGTCCGGGTGGTTCGTGTTGATGTACGCCAGCTCGATCTGAATGAGATTCGTGACCATGGCCTGCGTGGGCGTGAGCGACGTGCGCATCATCGCGTTCACGACTTCGACCACACGGTCACGCAGCTCCGGGAACCGCGACAGCTCCATGGTCTCGCACTGCGACGTCACGCGCTGGAGCTCGTCAAAGACGAGGTCGACACACTGCAGTCCGGGCTGCTCGAGCCGCTTGATCTGGCGCTTGGCGAGCAGCTCAAACGAGACTTCGGGCACAAACAGCGACTGCCGCGGGCCGTTGGCATTGCGGATCGTCGTGCGAATGTCGTCGTCCGTGAGCCCATCAAACGGGTTCACCTCTTGCAGCGACTTGGTGAAAATATCATTGAAAATGTAGCTGATTCGCGCGCCGCCATAGAGCTCATTCATCTCGACGCCGTTAAGCGAATGGTTCCGGCCATCAAGCGAGTCGGTGAAGTTCGCCGCAAAGTGCGAAATGAGGTTGAGCAGACAGCCGCCCAAGTCGGTCTTGGTCATGGACTCGGTCGGACTGCCCATCTCGCCGAGCTCGACGTCCAAGTCGCTGACCATGGCGCTGATCTTGCTCTTGATATCGGGCAGGCAGTCGCGAATGTGGTGCATGAGGATCGTGTTGAGCGTCTTGGACAGGTACTGCGTGCCCATGCGCGAGGCCATGCCGCGGTACGCCACGTGGTTCTTGAAAAACGCCACTTCCTTGGTCAGCGAGTCGCGGATCGACACGTTGTTGTTAATGTCGGCCTGCGAGCGGTTCACGACGCCGACAAAGCCGCGCTTGAGCGGGATGATGCGTCCCTGGAGCATGTCGAGCGCATCCGTGCCGTCGTCCATGAGGTCGAGCTTCGTGAGCACGCCAATGGTGCGCACGCCCTCGGGGTCAATCTCGCGTGCCATCTTGAGCGCGTCGCTGTTGGCGAGATCCGTGTTGGCCGACGTGACGGCCAAGATGATCGAGTTCGGGTTGGCAATAAACTCGAGACACATGTCGCGAATCTGCTCTTCGATGTTCACGGGCTGGTCGCCCACGGGCACCTTGGTCACGCCCGGCAGATCCACGAGCGTGAGGTTGAGCACGTGCGGCGAGTAGATCTTGAGGTTGATCGACTTATTGGATATGCCCTTGTTCTTGCCCGTCATGCGGTCCGTTTCGCGCTCAATCTCCTTGCGGATCTCGTTGAAATCGCCAAACTTCTGGCCCGGCGCGTGGAGAAACTCGCCCCACTCTTCCATCTCGGCATCTTTCGGCTTGTCGTGCGAGATGTTGTAGAGCTGCAGCACGAGCGGACGCCGCGTGACGATGCCCGAGCCGCGCGGCAGAAAGTCGCGGCCCACAATGTTCTCGAGCACGGACGACTTGCCGCTCGACTGCGAGCCAATGACGACGATCTGCGGGAGATTGATGGGCGACTGGCCGATCGCACTGAAGACGTCCTGGAGCTTGTTGATGATCGGAATGAGCTGGTCCATCGTTGCCCAGGGGATCCGCGGTCACACAGAGAGAGACAGAGGGAGAGAGGAGAGAGAGGAGTGCGGGAGGGAGCGAGGGACGGAGCGACGGAGGGAGAATGGAGAGAGAGAGGAAGAAGCGGAAGCCCGGCCTTCCTTCCGTCCTTCTTCGTCGTAGCTTCCTGAGTTGTCTGTGTGGGTTTCAAAGGGGGGAAGGAAACAAAGATAAAGGTATTGAGATAAGGTAGTATTGAAGAAAGTGACGCCCGGATCGGAGAGAGAAAAACCTCGAGGTTTTTCCATAAGGTGACTTCAATTTGAGGATGTGGAGTGGACCACATTGATTTTGTACTCCCTCGACTGAGTGCCCACTCGGTATAGTGGCATGGCTTGATTTTTTCTGGTTGATTGGCTGAAGAGATCACAGTCTACAGTAATATCATGGCGCGAAAGCACGCGGCCAAGACGGCGTCCTCGCCTGCGCCAACGCCAGCGGATCCACCAACGACAGCAGGCGATGCGCCGCCGTCCCATCTCACGCTGCGGTCGCTGGAGAATCTCTATGTCCACGCAGACACGCTCGACTGCGTGCTCAAGAACCGCTGTGTGCCGTGCGGCTACAAGATTGTGCTCCATGCGCGGCCGGGGCTGCTGCCCAACCAGCGTCCCGAGCTGTGCATGCGCCTCAAGGCCGAGGCCAAGAAAGACGCCAGTGCTGCCAACGCGTCGCTGGCGGGCCAGGGCACCAAGGCCAGGCAGGAACTCAAGGCAGCAGCCTCCATTGCAAAGGCCGAAGCGCAGGGAAACCAGGACAAGCCATGCCGCATCGGTCTCTACGACGAGACCCACGTCGCGCGCCTGTTGACCGTGGGCGACGGGAACTTCTCCTTCTCGCTGGCGCTTGCACGTGCGTTTGCACACGCAAAGACGCGCCGTGTGGAGCTCGTCGTGACGTCCCACGAAAGCCGCGCGTCTGTGGTCGAGACGTACCCCGACGGGGAGGCGATTCTCCAGGAACTCGCTACGATGGACCACGTCTCTGTGCACCACGGCGTCGATGCAACCGACGCCACGCAAATGACTTCTCTCGGTACATTCGATCGCGTGCTGTGGAACTTCCCATGTGTGCGCGTGCCCCGCGGCAAGGACGGACAGAACGAAGAGATGGAGCTCAACAAGGCGCTGCTCGACGGCTTCTTTCAGCATATTACCAGTCTGCTCACACCGACTGGCGAAGTCCACGTGACCCACAAGACCAAGCCGCCCTTCAGCCAGTGGGGCATGGAAGAGATCGCCGCTCGCCACGGACTGCGTCACGCGCAGTCGGTCGTCTTTGACCGGTGTCTGTATCCGGGGTACTCGAACAAGAAGGTGCTTTCGAAGGGATCCTTTCCGATCTGGGACTCGCAGACCTTTGTGTTTCTACCACGCTCGCGTGGCGAAGAGGCACAGCCGCAGAATGTCGAGGCGCTTCAGCCCATGACCCAGGAGCTCTTGGCCAAGACGTACTTGATGCTGACGCCGACGTATCAAGAGAAACTGGATCAGGAAGACCGCCTGCGCAAGATGCACGAGAAGCGCGCGAACGCGACGGGGAAGAAGGACACACCCACGCCAGCCAAGCCCGGCAAGAAGAGGCTGGCGGGCGAGGACGCTGCGAGTGTCGGGGGCAAGAAACGCAAACAGCCGGCTCCACTCGCGCACCAGAAGAACAAACACCACAAGGGCAAACGCCAGCGACGATAGATCATTCTCATTGTTACTGTAATGGACCAGTGGTTATTCATACATAGAAACTGCGGAACGACGAACCTGACTCTTGTGCCATCAGCGAGCGGCGCTGGGTCTTAGGTACGTTCACGATCTCAAAGGTGCTGCTCGGCTGCGGCGACAGGTACTTCGCAATGCGACTGCGCGGGTCGAAGAACGACGGCTTACGGGACGACTGGCTCGTTAGGGCTCCAGGCGGACCGGCGACAGCCGATGACGACGCGTCGATACCCTGTGGAGCTGTTGATGAGACGGCGGGGGGGCCACCTCGCCCGCGGGTACTCTTGTAGAAGCGCTGGATACAGTGTGCTGCCCGTGCGAGCGTGTGGACACCAATGAGCACGAACAGACGATCGCTGCGAACAATCGGAAAGTTCGGTTCGGGAGTCGCCAAGACGATGGGCAGCTCGACACAGTCTTTGCCTGACCGACGCGACTGCGTCGACTGCCGGTACACGCCGAGGCAAATGCCCGCATAGTTGGACTCCGCAAATGCATGGAAGAGATCGCCGTACGTCGCGCCGCTCTACTCATTAACCAACAACACAACGTCAGTCCTTCCCATGTTGTGATCTCAATCACACTCTGGAGACCGCACCTTGAAGCGTCTCGGAACGGCAAACGAGCGAATGACGCCCGTGCACCGCGGTCCACCGACGAGCTGGCGAATGATCTTGTGAATGGACGGATTGTAAAAGGTCTACAGCGATGCTAGTCAGCTCCGATCCGATCAGTCGAGAGAAGAAGTACTCATAGTACCTGAACGAGCATGTTCTCGCACAGCTCGGGGTGGAGAAGGCGTCCCGACATGTACAAGGGCAGTCCGAAGATGGCCTTTTCCGACTTCTGCTGGGGGATATCGTTCAGCAGCAAGTACTCCCACCACGACAGGGCGCTTCCGCTACTGCCGTCGTCATCGTCGTTGTCTCGCTGCTGCTGCGCGCCGCCATGGGAAGTTTCCCAGTGCCGCAGCTGGAACGACGTGCCGAGAAACTTGGAGTTGGATTCGTCCGACAGTTCTGTGATGGTAAAGATCTTGGCGAAATCCATCTTGAGCTCAATGAGCATGGTGCAGAAAATGGCCTGCGAGTCAATGATGCTCGTCTCGACGTCGTCGGTCGCGTGCTTGAGCAGTCCGTCTTTCATGCGCTTGCCCAAGACGATCACGGCGCTCGCGGCCTTGGCACCGGCGCGCTGCAGGTCGGCGTACACCAGCGGGCTGCCACGCACGTAATACTAAAACGCGAAAAGCATACACACACGTGAGAGAGTCAAAGAGGTTTCCCATGAAGAGACCAACTGGTACCGTACCACATCGTTAAACGCCGCCAGTGCGGACGTGACCGCAGGTGTCGGTTCGGCAGCGTCGAGGATCGTGATGGGCGGGTGGCCGCCATTCGCGTACACCCCACGCAGCGGCAGCAGAAACCACTGGAGGCTCGCGAGCGATTCCTCGCCCAGAAAGCTGCACACGACGATATGGCCTGGGTTCAACAGCACGTCCAGTGGCGGAGGCTCGAGCGAGTGGGGCGACGGTCCATCCAGAGACGCCATCGAGTTGCTCAAGTGCTGCGCGTCCGTGTACTGATTGTAGTGGCGCCCCACATGAATCGACGCGTCGTTGGCGTGCGGGAGTTGCTGGCTCGGCACCGTGAGCCCCATCGGATCGGCGCCGTCGGTCGAAATGTTGAGCGCGACCTGCCGTAGCGAGCGGTCCAGCACGACGCTCTCAGTGCCATGCGCTACAGCCTACGCAACCAAAACAAAGAAATATTAGTCAAGCAAATGCACCTTCCACGAACACCAGGATCACAAAGAAAAAGGTTCGTACCGGTAAGGCGCGTCTCTGGCGAAGCTCAGTCAGTTCCGTCATTGTGGTGGCGTGCGTCGACGGCTCGATCTTTTGCTGTCGCGCCGTGCCCGTCGGCGTCGCCATGGACGCATACGCTGTGACGTGGTGGAACGAGTGGTCATCACCCAGAACGACAGAGGTGTCGTCGTCGTCATCTCCACCAGCGACCGAGGGCTCAATAAACGTGTCAGCCACTCCGCCGAGCTGCGTCCCTGCCATACCCAGCCCGCCGTGCTGGAGCAGCTCCTCGCGCGTGACTTCGTCCGGGCAGATGCGATGCGTAAACACGTGCGCCAAGTCGTCGGCGACCACGTAGCACTGCATCCACTCGGCCATGATGAGGCTACTGCCCGGACTCAGCAGCACGCGCGAGTCGCTCGCGAGGGGCGTGCCCAGTTCGTCTGTCGTATTGGAAAACAAAACTTCCACAGCGATCAGCACGACGTTGCCGTCCGTCTCCGTGAAGATGCGGCTCGCGGCCTCGGCAAACGTGAGCCCGGCATACTTTTTCGAGATCCGAATCAAGTACATTTCCTTGGCGGCGCCCTGGTAGTACTCCTTGAGCCAGTGGCGCTTGCGTGAGGCCACGGACGGGTCCTCGAGCACATGTGAGAGCCGCATGTCCGACTGCGTCGTCTTGTCCTTGAATGCGTCCTTGACAAATGCCACGGGTTCCAACGCTTCGCTCTTTGAAGTCTCCTCCAACGACCGGTCAACCGACAGACTGGCCGCGAGATTCGCCAGGAGCGTGGCGGCGCCATTGGACACGGCGCTCTGGGCCAGCGTCCCCATCTTGATGACGTTCTCACAGATAACGTCGTCCCGGCTCACGCCGGCCGCGAGCATGTGGCGCGCGTTCTCGGCGCGTAGCACCATGACCAGGCAGCGCACGTCCGGCCTTAAGAGGGGGCATGAACAATCATATACGTGAGTGTTTGAATGAGATTTAGAACAGTCCACCCAAAGAACAACGTACCCGCAGTACCGCTTGGTCGCGAGCACGCGCATGATGTTGGTGGCGTCTTCGTTGGCCGGGTCCTCAGACAGCTTGTCGGGAAACACAAACACGGCCTCAGCCTCCTTGGCGCGCGCGCGCTCGAGGTCCTCGGCTTTCGTGGCCGTGCCGGCGACGTACGTGACGTTGGCGGCAAAGATCGGGTCAGCCTCGAGCTTGGCGACCAGTGCTCGGGTGAATTTCGACTTGCGTTCGCCCAGCACGACCGCGTGGAGCCGGCCGCTCTCGGGCTGCTGCTGGTGCTCGGCCGCCGTCATGTGGTCTTCGTGGAAGAGCTCCCGGAGAATGGACGAGAGCTGCGAGAAAGACGGGTTGCCCATGACGACGACGTGGCGCGCGTCGGGCTTGGGCGTGAACGGTGGGTTGCCGATCTGTCTCGACTTGTAGAGGTTAATGAGGTTCTCAATCTCCATGGAGAACAGGATCACGCCCATGACGATAAACATGATGACGAGCAGTCGACTGAGCACCGTCTTGGGGGAATTGTCGCCGTAGCCGACCGTGCCCAGGGTCACGACCGTAAAGTAGAAGGAAAACATGATGGACCACGTCTCGGTCGGCGTCGCGCACTCGGTCTGGTTGCGCGTCACGACACCCGTGGTATCGCACGTGTAGAGGTGCGCAAAGCCATTGGGCTGGAAGAAGGGCATCTCGCCGAGCGTCTCGAGGAAGAACATGGTCGCTGCGCCAAACATAATGAGCAGCAGCACTTTGACGGCGAGCCGCACGATCATCCAGGCGCGCGAGGACCGCGGGACGTGCTTTTCCATTTCGAGGTAGCTGCGTAGGATGAAAATGGGCCGCATGATGGAGAAATCGAGCCACGAGCGCGTCGCGACGCCGCCAATGAGCTTGGTCGAGCCAAAGCCGACTTGGCAATGCGCCGCGACCATGAGGCACTCGAGGATCGTCATGGGCGCAAAGCAGTGCGGCACTTTGTACCGCGCTGCGAGGAACCGCACACCGGCGTCGACGAGTGCGACAGCGTAGAGCACCGACATGCAGACGTACCCGACGAGCGAGACTTCGTACGAGTTGCAGCGGCTGATCATGAAGCCGAAGATGCCCGCCGACGTGACGAGCTGCACGGGGCGGTTGATGAGCGCCGCGGCGCGGGACGTTCGAGCCCACCGTCTGTACTTGAGCGAGAAGCCGATCTCGTCGACGCGCAACTGGCGCCGCTGGCGACGCGACGCATAGGTCCAGAGGACGGCGAGCAGCAGCAGCGCCGCCCAGAGCAAGACCGCGATGAAGACCTGCTCCTGCGTGTGCCCCCAGTGGGCGATGCAGATCGGCGCGGTCGCGTCCACGGCCTGGTAGAACTGGTTCACGCAGAGCTGGCCCATGGTGGATCCACTAATGTTACTCAGCGATACAGAAAGGGGGACTTTCTGGGCTGAGATTATACCGACCTACACTCTATGGGCGTGAGGAGCGGCCACATGAACGAAATGTTCAGCATCCAGAGAGCTACGACCTCGGTTTACGAACTCTATGTTCAAACAACAGTGGACGTATAAGTGAATAACATTGACTTTAGTGACACTTGATTGGTTATCATGAGGTGACGATTGGGTGGGAACATCCTGCCAGCCGGAAACCACGCACAACACGACTCAAAGAATGACACAAAGGGGAACGGCGGCGGATGCGCTGCGAATATTCTGACTGCCACGCAACGCGATACGCAGTAGTACGCCGTAGAGTCCACACCTGGACACGGCGCCATAAGTATCTTTGCGTTTGGGCTCCAGTGCGGCCACTGCTCCGTCCAAGACATGCGCGCTCGTTGGCAATTGGCTTCAGCGAAGCGCCACACCAACGGCCACAAACACCAGTACTAGAAACTAAACTACGGCGCCACAGCACTCGTGCATGCGCATTGGTAGAACGAGAGAGAGAGAGATACTGCATGTAGCATTGAGACAGGTCAAGCCGCAAACACTGATGGAGTTCGCACTTGGTTTAAAGTCGCCTCGGTTCGAGGACCGATCGATCTTCCGCGCTACGACTGATGCGAGCCCAAGGCACAGGTGGCAAGCAACAATATAGAGACACGGGAACGCGTGGCGAGGAGCCGAGCGCCACATACACACACATACGCAGGGAGGAAGCCGCTGCATCTCCTGTTACTGTCGTTGGCCAATTCCGAAATGACCTGTGGAGATCCCCGGATTGAAGACTGCGCGCAATGACTGGTTGCGGTCAAGTCAGGGTCTAATCTAATGTGGTTCACATCATTGAACTCAAAATTGTGTGTACCACACTATATTATGGACCGACCAGCATTCCCGCCAAAAACATGCCCTTGAGAAACCGTCGCCGCTCGACGGTAGCCGACATGACGATGGAGGACGCCGCCGATGGAGAGCCCGAGCACGCAGCCAAGCGCGTGCGGTTCGCGATGAGCGTCCGCGCTAATGACGCCGTACATCTCGCTATCGGTGCGTGCAAGCGCGAAGTCTGTAGCGTATCTGAGGGTCGCACAAAGTTGACCTTTATGTGGTTGAAGTCGGGGACGCGGCCCAAGTTGAAGCGCGCGAGATCGACTACTTTTCGCCGGCGTTCACGTACCACGCATTCGGCAAGGAAGAGCTCATCGAAGGCTTTGATGGGCTACGGCTCGAGGTGCTGTTCAACGCGTACGACTTTAGCGCCATGCTCAACGTCTCGTACAATCACCAAGAAGCCCGGTAACGAACGACCTCCACGGCTGCGTTGGTTCAAGCGATCGACTGACCTTACCATCCATTGTTTATAGATACGACGACGTCGTGGAGAAGATCCAGTTGTCGTTGCCCGCTGGATTCACTCAGGATGAGCAGATCTTTCTCAGTGCCCTCCAAGAGGCGCGCGAGGACTTCACGCCGCCGGGGATTATGCTGCAGTCCTATGCCCAGGAAATCGACGGCAGGAAGCACGAGTTTGAGATATATGAGTGTGCGCTGGACAAGAATGAACGGGCCCAACAACTCCATGAGAAGCTGCAAACCATGGCGCTGTGGTTCATTGAAGGCGCCGATGCGATCGACGTCACGGACCCGCGGTGGGTCGTGTATATCATCTACGAGCGACTCGGCGACGGAGGACGGCTCCTGCCCGTCGGGTTTCTCACGCTGTTCAAGTTTACGAATCCGCTGGGCCGCAAGGGCGTCACGTCGACGGCGACGGAGACCCATCGCATTTGCCAAGCACTGATCTTCCCCACGCACCAGCGACAAGGTACCGTTCTGTTACTGGCAATCTGGACGCATGTTACTCTGTCTTATGGTCTCATTACCTGTATAGGGCACTGCGAACGGCTCGTGGACCTAATCTATGGCAAGGTTCAGGCAGACAGTAACGTCTATGAGGTCACAGTGGAAGATCCCGTGCCTGGCTTCTCCAAAGTGAGTCGCTCTCTTTGCTGCTTCCTCAACCCCATCAGCAACTGACCAGAAGTCTATTCATCTCTCTATCCCTGTAGCTGCGGGATTATGTAGACACCAAGCACTGCATGCGACACAAGTTCTTCTCGCTCGCACCCAGCGAGAGTAGCGACGACGCAGCTCCTGCGACGGGGACGGTCAGTCTCCAACAAGCCGATATCCAGGCCGTCCAAGAGGTGAGTCAATGCTAGTTTCCCGAACCGTGTTGCGTAGCCTCATGCTAACGTTGGCTCTTCCTGCCCTGTAGAAACTCAAGCTGACGCAGCGCCAGATTCAGCGGTGCTACGAGCTGCTCAAGCTGAGGTTCGTCGACAAATCGAACGACGACGAGTACAAAAAGTATCGGTTGGAAGTGAAGAAGCGGCTCTTCAAGCTCCACGCCGAGGACGTCGAAGGGATGGGCACGGAGCGGCGGAAAGCGTTTCTCGAGACCGAGTACAAGCACCACGAGGAGCTGTACGAGGAGCTGCTCGCGAAGCTGCTCAGAAGCCAACCCTCGTCCGAGTGACATGCCGCTTTTGGTGGTCGAATTCTAACCAACCATATGGGATCACGTTTCAAAATATCAGCCAATCAAATCGCTGGAATGACTTGAGCTGAAGGAAAATGACACATTATTCGAGCTCACACGGCCGGAGAGATGGATCAGCACTACGAGCTGCTCGAGAAGATTGGCGCCGGCGCGTACGGCGAGGTCTTCAAGGCCGTGGACACGCGATCCGAGAGTGTCTGCGCCGTCAAGATCGTCGACCTCGAGGCCGCTGGTGACGAGATCGACGACATCCAGCAGGAGATCCACGTGCTGTCCCAGTGTGCGTGTCCGCAGCTCACGCAGTACATTGGCTCGTTCACGGTCGGCGCGCAGCTTTGGTGCGTTCCAACGTAAAGCCATACTTAAAAGGAGAGGATTGACGGACGACTGGCGAGTTTGCAGGATCGTGATGGAGTTTTTGTCGGGCGGGTCCGTGTGGGACGTTATGCGCACTGGGTATATAGTACACGTTGTCTCTCTGTATGAAAACGTCTGGAACCTAATGGTGTTGCTGGGATAGGCCGCTGGAGGAAGTGCACATTGCAATCATCTTGCGGGAGCTGCTCAAAGGGCTCGACTATCTTCACAGCGAGCGCAAGATCCACCGCGACATCAAGGCCGCCAACATCTTGCTGAGCGGCGACGGCCACGTCAAGCTCGCCGACTTTGGCGTGACGGGCCAGCTCACTGAGACCATGACCAAGCGCAATACGGTCGTTGGGACGCCCTTCTGGATGGCGCCCGAGGTCATCCAACAGTCCGAGTACGACTCGAAGGCCGACATTTGGTCGCTCGGCATTACGGCCATCGAGATGGCCAAGGGCGTGCCGCCTCATGCCAATATCCACCCGATGAAAGTGCTCTTTTTGATCCCCAAGAGCGAACCGCCCGCCTTGGACGGCGCGTTCTCAGCAGAGCTTGTGGATTTTGTCGCGTGCTGCCTCAAGATGGAGCCCCAGGAACGGCCGACCGCGAGTGAGCTGCTCGTCCATCCATTCATACAGTCGGCCAAGTGTATCACGCTGCTGAAAGAGCTTGTTACGGTGCGTATCTTTTGCGGGCTGAATAGGAATCATGGCTGTCCGCCTGACACATGATGGTTATTTCATTTTCTTTAAGTATAGCCGAATGAAGTCCTTGCGATTCCGCCGCTCGTGACCTCGACCAGCGGCTTCGAGTCCGAGTCGCACGCGTATCTCCAGTCGCCGCAAACCAGTTTCTCCTCGGCCAAAGGAGACGATGACGATATGTGGGACTTTAGTTCCGTTCACATATCTGCCGCCGACGTGTTGCAAGGGCTGGCCAAGGCACAGCAAGACGAGGAAGACGCTCGGCGAGCAGCATCAGACAAAGCGGCAGGATCAGACCAGGCCGGTGCTACGCACCAGACCCTGCCCGCCCATCAAGGTGCTTTGACGATTGCTGATCGATTCTCCACCGACGAGGATGCCTTTGAAGAGATCGTCAAGCCAGCGGTCTTCGAGGTCCTGCAAGAAGCGGATATCGGAGACGCCGAAGAGGAACTGCTTTTCGAGTTCTTGCACGCGTTTGAAAACCTCACGCAGCACGCGGGGCTGCTGCGCACCGTACTGACCAAGCTGTCGTCCCATTCCAGCGGCTCTCCTGATGCGCGGATTTCCGAGTCGTCGCAGGAGGAACAAGAGACGTTTGCGGGGGGCACGACGGAGATTTGAGCGGTTAAATATACCGGTAATCTACTAGAAGGAGAAGAATCTCCGTCTTCTCCATGGGAGTCAAAACTGCTGCAATCCGGGCCATATCACATGCATCACGCCACACCTACTTAGTTTAACGGCCTTCATTTCCAGCCACGCCGTTGCACCGAGGAGCCACCGCTCGTGCTGGCCTGGCTTGACGAAGAAGACATGGGCCGTCGGAACTTGGACACGCCCGTGGCACTGCCGTCCGTGGACTTGGTCGCCGTTGATGTGAGCTTCCGAGTGCTGGCGCTGGAACTTGCCTGACGGGGAAAGCCAAACCTGGTCGTCGGGATCTTTGTCGACGGATTCGAAGTCCTCGAGGCGGTGGGTGCTGACCGTGGCGCTGGCGGCTGCTCTTTTGCGTCATCTTCCGTCATTTCGGTGTCGTCCTGGTTACTTGCGGGGTCGTCCGTGTTCCCACGCTGTTTCTTTGCCGGCGCCGGGGTCGACCCTTTGTGGCGCGGAATCACCGACGTCGCCGTGCGTTGACGGGCCTCCGTGAGCAAGAGCCGCAGCTTCTTGACTTCGTCTTCTCGGTCTTTCAATTGCTTTTCTAGCATTTCTTGATGACTTGAGCTAACCCGCGTTTTCGACGTGAGCTGGCGAAGTGCACGTTGGGCGGCGTCGCGCTGGTCAACCTCTTTCTGCTTGGCCTCTCGCTCTTGCTTGACCTGCTGGTTCAGCTCTTCATTAATGCGTTTCATCGTGTCCGCTTGGGTCTTGAGATTGGCCGCCTGGGTCTCGGCCGCCTTCAGTCGACTCTGCAGAGCTGTCACGGCGTGGTCCGACTGGTGCTTCTGATCTCGTTTCTACAATCACGATAAAGTATAACCGATTAGGAGACTTGTAATCACGATTACGATCGCAGGGGAATGCAACGTACCATGGCGACAACCGTTTGCTGAGACTGCTTGATCTTGCGCTCCGACCTTTGGATCTGCTGCTTGAGCGACTGGATCTCCGAGAACGCTCTCTTGGCCGACAAGATATCCTTCTTATTCTTCACGATGCTGTTGCGGCCAACCACAATGTTTCGCACGCGCTCGGCGAGCTGCAGCGAGCGGAACGTCTCGCTCGCACACTCGATCGTTGGTCCGCAATTCACAATCATGACAGTCTTGCACGACGTATTGAGGACGTCTTGCAGCAGATACGTGAGCTTGGAATTGCGATACGGCACGTGGGTGTGCTTCTTGTCCAGAGCCTCCATGACGTCAGCCAGCGCCGACAGCGACTTGTTGATGTGGGCCGCTTCTTTCAGCATGGCACCAGAGACATTACTCTTCTTGACGCGTTCGGAACCGGCCAGATCGACCATATACAGCTTGCCGCTCACATAGCTGCCCATACTGACCGTCTCGTCGGAATCGTTTTGGCTGCTGGGCGTTGACGACGTACGTGTCGAGATCTGGAGAATGACGATACTGTGAGAACGACTGCTATGCGCGTGGACGTCCGTCTTGCCCGTCACGCGATTGGTCTGCGCCGTGCGCAGAATCTCGATCGTCTTTTCGGGAGACGAAGCCGTCGCCATGGTCAAGTGCGGCACGACGATGTCGCCTGTTGTCGGATCCTGACGAATCTCGAGAGGCTTGCCATTTGTAGGATCCACGAGGTCGCGAAGTGATTCATTGTAAATCTCGAGCACGCCGACCTGAATGTGGTAGCAGACTTCATTCGTTGCACGCACCGGTCGGAGCTCGTCACCGTCTTCGAGTAGCTCTGTATCCACCATATCTTCTTCTTCCATGCGGTCGGGATCGTAGATTGGTCCACGCAGCACCACCGACTGGAAGATGTGACTCAGCACGCGGTAGTTGAGCCCCGGATCGCTGGGCGTTCCCTCCATTGTATACGTCTTCCCCGAACCGGTTTGGCCGTACGTGAAGATACATGCCTTGAAGCCTTCGACCACGGATTGCGCAATGGGCTCAACCTCTCGAAACACGTCCAGCTGGGTCTCTTCCGGCCCGAGCACACGGTCAAACGTGAACACTTTCCACGCGGCATTCACGTCCAGCATCATATCCTCCAGGTCACCGTCGTCAGCATCGGCCGCTTGCATGCCATCGGCACCCGAGGGAAAGATCCGTTCTGGCCGCACATCCATCGCCGCAACGTCGGACTGGTTCACGACGTTCACGCCGAGCCGTGAGCCTTGCGACTTGGCCAGCTCTTCACCAATCACGGGCCGCACACGACAAAACACTTGAATGTTACCACACACGGTTTGCAGCCGCGACAGCAACGCGGCATTGCGGGTCCGCTCCGCGAGGTACTTGTCGGCGAGTTGGTCTGGTGTATAGTTGAGCTTGAGCAAGTCAGTCGACACGCGCTTGCTTGGGAGCAGTAGCTGTGTCGACGCGGACGAAGACGAGGAGGCCTCTGCGTTTCGCAGCCGTGTATTCTCGGCCTGCAATGATTGCACCGTGGACCGCAGTGTGTGGAGCTCCACTGTGAGACGCTTTATCTCCGCGTCATTTGCCGTCGCCTCGACTCCGTTCGTAGACGTGGATGACGAAGAGGCCGTGGAAGCAGCACTGGGGCTGCCCACAGGAGCAGCTGCAGCGCTGGCGGCAGCAGCAGCCACCGCCTTCTTGTGCTCCTCCTCGAGGGCTTCCATCTTTTCCGCGGCCGCTGCGAGCTGCTGCCGGAGTGACGCGTTGAGTTCCGAGAGCTCCTCCACCTCCTTTTGCTTTTGCTTGACTTGCGCGTCGAGTTGCGCCTCGACCTGCTGGCGCATTCGGGCATCGGCTTCGATTTGTTTGACCAACTCGACGTTTTCTTCGCGGAGCTGAGTCGTGACCTCCTGCTCCTCGGCGAGTTGCTCGCGCAATTGCTGCTCAGTCGCTTCGAGCTGCCCGCACTGCGATCGCAGCCACTCCATCTCCTCGTCGTTCTCGTTCTTTTCCGCCTGCTCCATCGACTCGTCTTCTCGTCCATTCGACTCGACAGCCTCTCGCAACTCGGCATTCTCTTCCAACAACGCGGCATTCTCCATCTGCAGGAACGTCACGTCTTCACGCAGCCCCTGGATCTATACGAAGAGGTCAGTATCTCCACAAAACACCCGTATGAGTCATCAAGAGGGAGACAAACCTCGAGGTCTCGCTGTCGGATCTCTTGGGACTTCTCAATGAGCTCGTCGCTCATCTCCGTCATCTCGTTCTCCATGGCCTCGGCCTGCGCCAGACTGTCTTGTGCTTCCAGCACTTCGAGCTCCAGTCGCTCGCGAGTATCAGTCTCTTCTTGGAGCCGCGCCGACAGCACATCGAGTTCTCGCTCGAGCGTCTCAATGAGCTGCTCGCGGTCGCTTTCGTCTCGCTCCTGCAGCGTAGACAGGCGTGGCAACCCCTCCGTGTCGCCATGCTCGACGTCCGATCGTCCCCCCATCGAGTGTCGCTGTTCCATGTCGTCCACGGCCATCTCCAGCGCCTCGTTCTTCTGCTGCACCGCAAAGAGCTCCGACTTGAGGTCCAAGATCTCGGTCCGCAGTCGCTCCGTCACGAGCTCGTGCTCCTTCTTGAGCTCGTCCTGATCGCTCAGTAGAAACACCTTTTCCTCCATCTCGCGCTCCATCTTGTGGCGCAAGTCGTCCTCCGTGGCCTGCAGAATGCGCACTTGCGTCGAGAGCTCGTCCTGCTCTTGCTCGAGCCGCCGCTTGATGGCCGTCACGCGCTGCAGCTCGGCGCGCAGCGCGCTCAGCTCGGTCTCGCACTTGCGCATCTCGTGCTGCGTGGCGTCGAGCTTCTCGCGGACATCGCCGAGGTCCAATTCGAGCCGCTGCACCTTGGCGAGCAGCGTGGCATTCCGCGCCTCGGAGCGATTGAGCTCCTGCTCCAGCTCTTGCTCGAGCTCTTGGCTCGACAGCGTGAACTCGTCGTACGACTCCTGAAGCTGCTGGAGCTCCAGCTGTTTCTTGGAGAGCTCCTTCTGGAGCGCCGCGACGTCGCTTCCCGTCGCTAGTCGCCCATGGTCCTGGACATGGACGTCCATAATGATTGGGAGTTTTCAAAAACGCCACCACACAAAGATACACCAACGCCAATAAAAAAAAAATCCAACAAAACCAACGGCGCCAACAAAATTAGAGTTGGGATCGTTGGGCGTTGGGATCGTTGGGCGTTGGGATCTTGCTTCTCCCCGTCTTCTTGTTGTTGGCAGCCGGGCGGAACGGAAGCAGCGACGACACGTCCGCGCTGAATGAATTGCGTCAAGGCCGTTTCTTTTGGGGGCGATTCAGAAAAGCTGGGAGGCAGAGAACCCATCAAGAAGGGCAACGGTCCGTAAACCGAGGGAACGAGTTTCAGCCAATCCGAAGGAACCGACTCCACATACCGACGACGATACCGGTATTGGGGAAGATGAGTCCATCACACACGGGCGAGAAAAAGAATCGGAGATACTACAGTCCATTCGGCGGTTCCATACGGAATCCATTTGGTGTGCCCATCCGCTGCCCATACGGTAAGTAACAAATTTTTTCCAAACATACGCCAGTTAGACGTTGTTTTCCTCACATCCAAAAATACGCTGCGAACCTTTCTCCGAATGGTTCAGATTTCTCCCCCGAAACCGGACAGCACAAAACGGGAAGCAATTGACCAACGACCGCCGCGGCGACGCGCGCGTGGACGACGAGATTGCCGTTCACGCGAAGAAGACCACCGACAACAGCACGACGAGCGTGGGCAGCGCAAGCCTTCGCTGCAGCCCGCGCCACCAACCTGCGCCAGCTCCCGACAT
>JAADXL010000499.1:0-24716 GCA_023337755.1 Pythium aristosporum | reverse complement strand
TCAACGCGCTGTATGCTGAGTTTGTTCCCGGCCAGCAGAGGCGCCCAGCGCGTATTATGCTCGGCACCCCCCAGCCGTCAAAGGCGCTCGCGTCTCGGTCGGCTGGGGTGCTTTCACGGAGCGCGTGGCACCTGTGCCCGAGCTCTCGTTTCCACAGACCCAAGAAAATCCTTTTTCAACCGGTAGTATTACATTATAGCTATAGCTGTTCGCAACCTTTTTGACGTAACGCAATAGACTCCACCTGAAGAAGAAGTGTTGATACTAGAAACGCGTCAGATATAATCGTGCGGATCGTATGAGTTGTCTGTGTACGGTTCACGGTTGCGCTTACGGATGCGTTCATGCTCATCGCCACTGTCGTCACGTGGCGGCTCCGCCACACGGTTGTCCGTCTCGTCGACCGTGTTGGCGCGCGGCTGCTCCGCCGGATCATTTTGGGCGCCGCGCTTCGCCTGTTCGAGGTTAAAGGAAAAATACTCCGTCACCACCTTCATCATGGCGGTCTTGTCGTCCGCCTTCACCTTCTTATCGTTGCGCTTGGTGGCCGCAGCACCGTCCCTAATACGCTTTACGTTCGCTTTGCGTTTCTCACTGCTCGCCGGAACAACCGTGGGGCCTTCATCTTGGGTTGTATGGGCCCCACTCCCCACTGCGCCGTTGGGCGTGGGGGCGGCCTCATACAGGCTTGCGAGATGATCGTCCAGATTTGTAGCTTGAGCTCCGGTCGCTCGAGAGTCCCCTACGTAGCTCACACAAACTGTTCAGTACCTTACAAGTATCACTTGAATCGAGCATTCACACCTGCTATGAGTGAGCACACAAGATGATACTCAAACCCATTCGCTTTCAACGCGCTCAGCTTCGACGCTTGAGTGGGCTTTGACTCGATGAGTTTTTTCCACACGTCTTCATCGAAAGTGGGCTTTCCTGTCACCGGGCAAATGCCCACGCCGCTGAGGCTGATAACGCTCTTGTACAAATCGTACTCTTTCATAATACGCTCCATCTTGGATCGGAATTGAGCTATCACAGCAGTCTACGTTGGAAAATAGGCACATGAACTAGTGCAGAGAAATCGTACCCTTATCCCATGCCACTTCGAACTCAGCCGTCAACCTTTTCGTTGCTTCCGTCCAGCCTTTCGGTTTCAAACCCTTCTCGGCCTTCAAACTGGGATCGCTGCGGAGCTCAAGAACGATATTCAGCAGTCTGCGCTCCTATGCCACTGTCCAATGCGCGCGGGCCGCTGTCATTTGTGCGATGAGTGCTTGCTTCTTTTTGCTTGCTCTTGTTGGGGTTGCTTTCCTTTTGTTGCTTTCCTTTCGTTCGATCCTTCCTTTCGCGCGCAAATCCAGATCTACATTCATTCTTCCGGCACCAACACTCCGAGATGCAAAGAGCCAGGTTGGGAAATGACATTCTCAAAATTCGACCCTCCCCCTAAATTTTGAAAATGCCGGTTTTCACGTGAAAGTGGAATTTTGGTGATTGTGTGTTCACGATCAACATTTTCACGAAAACTCCACTTTGAGCTCAAAATGGGCATTTTGACCCTTCCGTGAACACGGCCTTAGTATCTCCCAATGTCAACATTCAGAAGACACCTTGGTTCATCCATTCGAGCCGGCCTCGTGTAGATTAGTAGAACTAGCGAGAAGGGTCCCCTTATTTGGCTCGCACATCCAGGCGAAACTTCGTCGGGCGAAGCGCGGCGAAGTATTCGCCTGGTGCTAGGTGGGAATATCAGAATCGCTGTCAGCGATTACTGATGGTAAACCAACCGCTCTCGAAAACTTTGTCATACTGGTGGTAGTGTACAGTAGTAGTACGAGTGTGTCAATTACACTTGAAACGAAGTTGATACACCTTTGCTGCGGCCGATTTGAGGCCCTTGATTTATAACTATCGAACAGTTATCGACTCCTCTCCTGCCAGACATCAGTGAATAAATATCCAGAGCTTTCCGGGCAACGCACGGCACTAGTCAAGAATTTACTGGATTATGGTTCCGTTTTTCGCTCGGATTGCTGGATGGTGGTCCAGTAAATTCTGACAATGCAAAATATGCAGTACACTAATCTCTAAATAAACGAGTTATGGATTGCAAATTGAAGGGCTTTTGCCCAGACTGGACTCCAGTGAGCAAAAGACCTATGGCATATCGTCCGAAGCCCGAAGATGCGATAATACGTACTCGACGGTTTGATTGTAGATGCGCTTGGAAAAGCTCATCTGAAGGTGGGTCAGCGCCAAGCGCGGCGAGGTGAAGGAAGGGAAAGATTTACTACCGTTTACCATTTTCAACGACTATCATCTGAGGCGCTCCGCCCAGACTCGCCGCGTTCCGCGCGGCAAGTCCAGGACAAAACCCTAAAAGTAGAGAAGAAAATGAAATACAGAGAAAACGCATCAATAACAGAGAGTGGGTGTGTGTGTTCACACACAAAAACAGCACAAACAGAGAAGGGAGTTGAGAAAAACATAAGAAAAAGTGTTTAGGGCAAGGCTAGCCAACCATTGAGCTGAGTGTTTCTCCGGCCTAAAACGGACACAGGTCTTGGCGCGGGTCAAGCCCACACAGCGGTTTACCTGGTTCAGGCCCGGTTATTTTAACCGTGCACCACGGTCCAACGGACCATGACACTCTCTGTGCCATCCATGTGGCCTCGTGTCCGCAGTCCCCTTAGAATATCAGGTCCTTTCCCCAGGCATTAGAACAAACGACTTTGAAGCCTTGCCTCGACTTGCCAATGCCGCGTGGCCAAAGAAGAAATGCCCCACGTACATGTGGGCCCAGCTGCTGACGCGTGTGACCGTCGAGCAACTGGACTGCTTCCTCGACTCCCAGCCGATGTTCGCAGCCACCACAAGCCAACGCCATCGGTGCCACCTGTGTCTGGCCAACGTCGATGGTCGTCGCATGCGCTACCGTCTGCTGGAGTGCTGGTCGGCTGCCTGCTCAACTGCCCAGGAATTGGCTGGTGTCTGTACCGCATCGATCAAGACGTTGATCTGCATGTCGACGGACACTGCAGTTGTCTTCCATCATGAAACACACACAGCTGCCGACCAGACGACGCACAACCGCATGACACTCCAGATGAAGCGTTTCACGAAGAATCTGGCGATGAATGGAGCCAGGCCGATGGCGATCATAAGCGAGATGGTCGACCAGCTCCAGCTGACGCCGGAGACGGCTCCGCCTCTCGCCCAATTCCAGCGCACGACTTACCACCACAAGCGTGTTCTCCTGATGGCAACGGCTCTCGTCAGCCAGATGCGTGAGACAGTTTGTATCCTCTGGTTCCGCGAAGATCTCGATGAAAGCACCCCCTTCACGTTCGCCTGCCCTGTCGACGGCTTCGGTATTCCAGAAATCGGCAACGGCTCGGAAGATCGACCATTTTTGGTTGGTGTGACGACCAAGCCGAGGTACGCAACCTGTACCGGGCGACCGACTTCCCGTTCCACATCGACACGACATACAAGGTCGACCAATCCGGCTACCCCATGGTGGTCTGTGGCACATCCGATGCAAGCCGCTCGATGCATGTCGCAGCTGTCTTCCTCACGTCGCATCTGCGTCATGCGCAGTATACCCAGATCTTCGCCAGCATGTTTGATGTGTATCGGCTGGTGACCGGAATGCGTCTGTCAGCACGCTACGTCATGGGCAACACCGACGATGCTCGATGCTCAGTTCAACGAGTTCGAGGGGGCTGTTGTCTCCAGCTGTCCCGGTGCGAACTACCTGATGTGCTTCTTCCATGTGATGCTCAACGTGAAGAAGAAGGCCAAGCAGCTGTCCGCGCCAGATCGCAGTCTGGTTTACAAGCACGTGTATCGAATCCATCACGCGCGAGACCAGTTCGACGCTGAGGCGGAGGTCGCAGATGTGTTGGCCGCATGGTCGGCTCACCCTGGTCTGACCAGCCTCCTCGCGTATTTCAGGCGCGAGTGGCTTGAATCATGATTACATCGTTGGCAGTGTTACCAGAGCTCAATTGACCACGCCAAGACCAACAACCCGCTAGAGCAGTTCAACAAGGCCTTCAAGCGAGACTACACTCTCCGCCAGCTTCTCCCGCTCAACTCGCTCATGGTGAGGATGCAACAGCTGCGCAAGACCAAGTCGGTTGTTGTCCGAGACAATATTTTGGCGGTGTGCACCGTTACGACCGGCACCTCAAGTACCTGCGCAAGGCCGGCCTTTTCAGCCACAACCGCGTGCAGCGAGCCCGCCTCAACTTTTTCATGGACGGCAGCGAGCCCAAGACTCACGTTCTTGTCAAGCAGCACGACGTTGGGAAGAGCGCGTTCCCGCTGACGAGAAGCGACCGTAAGCGGCTCCCATCTCTCTACATGGAGACGTACCAGCAGCCGAGCGACGGATGGTACGTCAATGTCGTCGAGCGCTATTGCCCTTGCGCATGGTGGTTCAAATTCGGTTGCTGCGTACACCTTCTCGAAGGACTGTAGATCGTCGGGGGTAGCAACCCATGCCGACGATCAAGCTGAAGAGACGTTTTTTTGAGCCAGCGTCGCCGTCGTCGCGCTGTGCCATCGAGCGAAGAAGATGGCTTGTCAGTCAAGGTCGTCCTACTCAAGTCGGCCCTGCGTTGGCTTTTGAGTAAGTGTCGAAGAAGGAACAAGGACACGGCGACGGGGTTGAGCAATAGGAAGTAGGTAGGATTGCATGTAGTAGATCGTATGAGTAGGATATGGAAAACACCAACAGCTCAGTAAACTCCGTGTTCTTCGTAAATGTCTAGCGAGCAGCGAGATGCACGCTTATCAGACTGCGGACATGCCTTCCTCCTTAGAGCTGATATTAGTAATCTTCGAGCACACTCCCCTCACGAATAGCGCGCCGATAGCGCGCAACTGTTGGCGCGGACACGCTGTAGCAGTTCAAGAAGGCGGACTTGCACACACGACCCACGAAAGGGAGGTAGTAGTGGAACCGTGCGCGCACCCGTTGAGCGCACGCGCCGTGGACAAGCATCTTCAGCGGCGTAAAGGATGGCAAGTGCTGTGAAAATGCTCACACGCTTTTCGGCGCGACTGAGTCCGCGCACGAGCACAACGAGCATTTCCAGTGTGGCGGCTTTGCCGGCGAGGCAGTGACCGCACTCGTCGGCGTGAATAAGATCCGCCACACGAAGCATGAGGCTAAACGGCGCATCGCGGTCATAGTCGTCGGAAATCATGGGCAAAGGGAAACCCAAATGTGCAGCTCTGTGTGTTCCTAGCATGTCATCGGCTTGGGCGATTAGTATCAAAAATTGGCGACAGTAATCTTTCTATTATCCAAACATCACGTTTTTAACCAGTCAGATGAGACTTTGATCATTACTGGCTGATAAGGGATACTAAAAGTCACAGTGGATTTTGGTACCTAGCGGAGATATGTGGTACTTAATGACTCCCAGTTCCTGCATGTGATACTTAATGACTTAATGACTAACGGTGCCTACATGTGATCGAAATTGCGGTCAAATGCAAGCGCTTTGTTGTATATAGATGGGATGGTGAATGAGACATTACTGGGGCCGCTCTCTGCAACCAAAGCATGCACGAGCTAAACACGACACAAGCGACAAGTCGCTTTCAGGGTGTGCTAGCTCTCCGTTGCTGTTCTGTTGCCAAGCACCACTGGGGGAAAAGAATGATAAGGGCGTCCTGTCCAGTGCCCAACGCATTCGCCATGGATCTACAGGAAGGCGATGCATTTTTTGCCAATCAATTTTGCATCGTCCTCAAACAGGTAGAGGACGAGATAGTGAGAACCTACCCTACGAATGCTTTCCTCAGTCCTATATAAAGGCGATACTGCTTCGGCCGTTAAGGTTTTATATCGTCATCAGACAAGGTTGATCATCAGAAACAGACAACACACTCCGAATGCATCATTCGTGTGGTGCTGAGAGCACAATGCTAGGATGTTGGATCAGACCAGCGAGGCTGCACAACATCCTCAGACCAGACGTAGATTCCATACTCCCAATCAGTGAAATGGGTGCACTCAGCGCTCAGGACAATCCGAGGACGTTAGATAAGTTGCTTATTCTAACCAATTTTAGTTTCCTTTTTGACCGCAAGCATCCTGCCATGATCACATGGATGCATTAAAAAAAATTGCTCTACAACCGCATGGCAAGCAGCCGCCACCGTGGCGGGGAGGGCCGCGTCTTCCGCAGCCTATGCCAGGCAGCTGCAATAACCACTCAGAAGCACGTGAGCGACGGCGCGACTCGTGCCATCAAGGCTGCAATCAAGACGGCCATCCAGACGCTTGGCGCTAATCTAGGGTCAGCCCTCGCCGGTGACCTAGCGTTTTCAGAAGATTTGGCAAGCTGGCTCCGCCAGCTGATGAGGCTGTCCCATCCTCGTCAGCTCGACAGGGCCGATGCAGTCGTCCTACTTCAACGTGAAGCGATGAGTTTAACTGATCTGTATAACTCAGCCCAGGGTCACCCAGCTCGTCGCACGCGAACTGCACAGTCACAAGTCGCTCTGGAACCGCCTGCGGCGATCCAACCAGCCCGTCTGCCGGCCTCCAGCTCTGACCTCTCCGACGCTTGCGTTGTGATAGTTGGCTTCAGCAAACACCCCACGACAACTGTTGATGAGCCACGGCGTGACATCTCAGCTCCAGAGTCTGAGCCCCAGCCCCAAACCCCACCGCGGGCTCGGGTTCTGCGGGAGCCGACTATCCAGCCAATCGGTGAGCGGAGACTCCCCAATGGAGATTGGCGACGAGCGTGGCCTATACCTAGAGACGCCGCTCTCTGCGAACAGTACCCGCAGGCAGCGTTTTCAGTACCATTCCTACTGACATCCGCTCAGCGCTTCCGCTTCACTAGAATTATCGGTGTGCTCGAGTATCCTCGGTGGGAGCAATTTGTCAAGCTTGAGTGGGAACCATCCCTGCTCCCAATACTGCCCCCCCCCCCTCGAGGCATTGAGACACGTTCCGCCACGCCGGTTTGTGGAGGAGGAGCCGCAAGACGTGGCGGTATTTGTTTACGGTGGCCCAGCTAGGTTCGCAGTCGAGGGCGTTCTCGAGATCATCTCCACCATGCTTCACGACTACGCTCTCATCAAGTGGATGAAAACCTTTGAGCCAATTGCTAACGTCGACGAAGAGGATGTAGATAGCTACATGGAGAACTTTCCCAGCAACGGCTTCCGCCAGCTTGAATGGCTGTAGAAATAACATTCATATATAATCACTTTCTGCATTGCTGTTCTATTGCTCACTCTTCCTTATTTATCTCCTGGTGTTTTCGGTCTAATGATGCTATTCACTTCGGAATCCCTGCTGTGGGTCTAGAGATATTGCTCCACACCCACACGTGGGCATTCAGTTATAGACCCACCGTGTAGTACTGGTACAATGATGGTCGATTCTTAGCCAAGATCACATTTGCTCTGTCTTGTTTGTTATCTCCTGAATCTTCAGGCGCCATGGCGCCCAGGAATTTGAAATCCATTCAGTGGTTCCAGAGAAAACGGCATACGCGCAGAGAGCAGCAGTCATTGGAGATCAACCGTGTAATCCGAGAAAGTTCAAACCAGCAGCGTTTTCTTATTGTCGCTCTGCTAAAGCCTTCTGTGCCTTGGTGCCGGTGTTTCAACTTGTTGCAGTACTAGTATCTACGCCGTGGTTGTCGAGTACAACATCGCCACTTATCTACAGCCGTCACATATGTATGCAGGACCGAACCGCCTTCCACAGACGAGGAACCAACGAGCCATGAACTCTATCCATGCCTGTTGATAGTTACTCATTCATAGCTATGCCTTGCCATGCTTGCCAAGCTGCCTGGTGGAATCACTTCTCCCTGTGGACTCAAAGGCGGGAGCGGCATTACGGCATTGGTTTGCCGTTGCCCCCGAGTTGTCTCGGAAGCGGCGTCAACGCCAACATGTTTCGGCGCAGTTGACCGCGTGCACGCGGCCAACTGTAGGGTTATCTGGTCTAATACACCGATCTATCATCGCAAGGCAGTGCCTTGCGGGCAATTGCGATCGGGTTGGTCTTTGAAATCGCTACCTTTGCCTTGGCGCCGCGTTGGTAGTACAAAGCCGCAAGGACAGCAGCAACTACCACGACGCCTGTGGCGTGCATTGATTTCTGCACAATCTCAGTAAACGGACAGCGTCCCTTTTCTATCAAATTCAATTTAAATTCTATAGCATATAATATTCCAGTTTTTCTGGCCAGCTGTCCAGTAAATTCCGTCTACAAGTAAATCGCAAAAGGTAACGCATCGTGAATCCTTGTAGAACAAGACTGTTAACTAAACTTTACCGTGGGTCAAACTTGTTGGAGCCTCCAACAAAGAAGTTTTACGTATTGCACCAGTTTAACACTGATTCTTTAAGGATTCCACAGTTGCTCGGGGGCCGAAGTTTAGGATTTCATCCCAAAATTTCCGCCAAGGAGAATGGAAGCCCTGTTTGTAACTGCGGCCATTTGCCACTGTACAAGATTGTGGGAATGTTTAGAACGCGAACCGTGTCTGGCTCGGCTTTACTGACATATGCAGCGGTGTATTCCGCAGCACCATACGCGTTGCCGATGATTTTGATGTCCATGTTCGCTCTCCATGTAGACAGCATTACTGGATTGTAGTTGTTCGTGGCTGCATCATCTCGTTTGTGCTCAAAACGAATGCGTACGTCGCCGTGGCTAACATCTCGAACGATATCAGTCACGTCTTGAAGGGCTTTTGGAAACCCAAACCGGCACGCCCCCTTCCTCTGGCATGATGAACGGGCTGAGCAAATATGCTGCTGGACTCGTCCAATCACGTCCCCGAGATCTCTTTCTCGATTCGTTGGCTCAGTGCAGGGCGGTGGTCGAGCGCAGAGCGGATCCTGCACAACACGAGGGTCCGTTCTCTCGTTGTACCTTCTCAAGCATGATACAAACTTGTCTGCGAACTCACGTAGCTTTTCGATGCCTTCAGGCGTTGCCGACAACTCGAGAATGTTTGGAGCGCCTTTGATCCATAGCAGTGCATGGACGTGAGGCGAGCCACGATGCTGGAACTCAATCCGCCAAAAAAAATCGATGATCTCACCGAGGGGTTTTGCCTTTCCACACAGTATGTGCTGAAAAAACGCTTGAAACCTCCGATGGAAATGGCGGGCAGCCAAGTCTGGGTTCTCATTCAAGTACTTCAAACGCTGACTGGAGCTGAGATTCGTAGCTTCTTCCCACGACAGATCGGGATTGCATGAACGAAAAAAGTCTGGCCAAATCGTGTCAGCCGCGCTGAGAGCTATAAAAAATGTTGGCCAACGATTCTCGAGCACCGGATTGCCAATCATACTCATCAGATCGTCCCGTATATTTGCCCAGTATAGTCCGGTCCGCGCACAGATCGGAAGTACGGCTTGAGGTCTTTCAGATACTTCCTGACGTCGTGCTTCGAGGTTTGATTTCGTGGACCCTCACCGTCACCGACCTCGGCGTCTAGTGTGCTTCCACTTGGTGCTGATGGTTCAATAGACCGAACTTGGAGCAGTAGACCGTCAATCTGCCGTCGCTGTATCACGTTGAACAGAAAAACTTGAACGATGGGTGCACAATGAAGCGACGGTCGTGCCATGACATGAGGTGAGAACAGTATTCTGCCAGTCTGTAATTGTGGCGTCTCTGCTCGACGCCTTGAATTGGATGGTATCCACCTTGGCCCGTTGGGAAGAGGGTTGGAAAACAGATCTGCATCAATAAAGTTGTAGAGTACTCGTTCATAGGTCGGTCATTGGCTGGAACGACAAACGCCTCTTCTGCTGTTCGACCTTCCAGCATCTCCATGATACTGTCATCTTCCGTTTGCACATCATTCACGTGTTCGAGCACGAAAGATTCCGAGAAGACGGTAGATTCGTTGGTCTCAACTGGCTCCTCAACGTCCGCGCCTCCATTTTCCGCCGCAATCTCGACGCTTGGAACGTCTACTTCGGCAGGGAGCGTTTCAAGCAGCTCCTCATCGAGTAGAACGTGTTTGTAAATGGGATTGTTGGCAATCAACCACGTCAGTGCCTCACGCAGCAACCATGGTCGAACGCGGTAGTATGTGCTGGAGCCGACCGATGAAGGTTTCTTGAGGTGAATGACGCCACATCGACTAACCGGTCTCGGTAACTTCCACACGATGTCGTACGCCCGATTCCAGAAATTGATGGAGTTCCCTCTCGTCGCTGCCTGGCCAAGATGCCCCAAGCTGAAACATGTGGTGAAGCAGACTCCCAAACCAATCATACGTGCCTCCATTGGATTCAAAACTGAGAGGCACTCCGGAACTGACGAAATTGCGAAACCGCTTGCCGCACTAAACTTCGGAGCTTGGCGGCGCGAAAAAGAGAGGTTGCAGCGGTTGCAAATTGTGACCTTGTCCGATCCGTCTCGATAAACCCCGCCTCGACAAGCCCACGTTCTTCACCGCTTGACGTGTGGACAGCGAGTGTCTTGAAGCGTTCGTCGGTGGGTGAGTATACAACAGATCTCGTAGCACTATGGATGCACGAGCTCACCGCACACGCCACATACTTTGGACAGTGGTTCGATTGCAGCAAAGAAGCGGGATTCGTCGTCTTCGCTTCCAGCCGGCACAGTGGTTGAGAGCTGATTGAGTTCATTTCGTTTCGCAGTAGCGGCAATTAACCTGTACGCTGAAGCCGACCACTCCAGAGACGTTGCAGCATCTTGGATGGTTTTCTTCGATCGCTTCAGTTCGCGGGCCGCGAGAAGACGTGCTGAGGACACATCGTCGCTTTCGTCCTCTCGCCGTCTCTTCCGTGCAATAGAACTGTCACGGACACATTGCTGAATCCTGCTCTCAAGACTGCGGGCCATGGTCTCAACTATGCGAGATAACAATGGCGTTCTCAATGCTTATGTAGTGTTGTGTTCTTGGTTCGAAACGCAACTCACCCTCAAAGTCTCCCCAAAGCCTGCGTGGTCAAACTTCAACCGGGAGGAGAAGTAGAGAGGGAAAAAAATTTCACCCACCTCAGTTCGGCCCATTCGTGTAGATGAATTATGACGACTATTAAAACGCTTCGATGACAAGATATTTGGAACGTGAAATCAAAGATTACAAATGATAAAGTTGCCTGCTACTACCATGAAACTGGCCTATCTTTCAGCTGTTCAGAAGCGCTGTGGCAGAGATCACGGCTTTTGGGCCGTCTTGCGCTTTGCCTTGCCCGAACGGTCGTCGACCTCGCTCTTGAGCAGAAAGCGCGACTGGACTGAGCCTTGCGAGACACCGTTGAACACTTGACCCCATTAACGACGTACGATCGCCCGGGAAGGTAGTCGTCCCCCGTCACGTGCTCGCGTGACTGCATTTTGGACTTCCACAACGAGAGGCAAAACACGTGCTTCCCGCGTAGCTCGGTTGCGAACTTGTCCACAATCTCCTTCCGCTTCTCGAAGCTATCGTCGCTCTTCTCGATCATGTGGACATGCCAGCACAGCTCGCGCTCTTCCACGTCAAGCACGCACATGTCAATCATCACCTTGTCTTCCTTCCTGGGATGCTCATTGATGATGTACGCCATGACGTCTCGTGGTCGACCGAATTGGCGTGGCGGAATCACCACTTGGCGTTCATAATCTTGTTTGAGCTCGGCGAGGCTCATCGTAGAATGCCCAGCAGAGAGTAGAGCAAAACTGTCCCACACGACACAGTCATGCATAAGGCAGGTGAGGGTACGACTCGATATCACTACCACCCGAACTTCCCTGATCAGCGTCGTTTCTCTCCATGTCCATCGCTCACAGTTGAAGCACCCCTCAGCAACCGCCATTACTTTACGGTATTCCATAGAGGGAAGCAGCTCTAGAATTGAAGTACCAGAAGCAGTATCCGACACTATCAATTAAACGCTTACATCTCCCCGTCGCTTTCTGCTGGATTCCGGCCGGCCAGTAGCAGCCGCGGTGCCCGGTGGAGGTTTGGGGAAGCGGCCTGCATTCAACGAGACGCCGTATAAACTGTTTTTATCTTCAAGAGCGCCCCTATACTATCGGCGATATGTGTTCATTAATGTAGTGAGACAGCAGCCACCGACGCAAGGTGTGCGGCTGCAACGCGCAGAGATGGTCCAAGTTGAACAAGACGCACCGGGGTGAGTGCGGGCCCAGCGGTTCTCGTTCAGATGTGGGGAACATGATGCGCACCTTGCACCAAAGGCTATGGTATCTAACGTGAGTGTCCTTAGCCTATTTCGTTTTGTATAAAGTTATTGCAGGACCATTTTGTTTCAAGGTGAACAGTACCGAGTACATCACGCAAAGCGCCCTACTCCGGCTACTGATCCCTTGGCAAAGGCTATGATGCACTGCTGTAATTACCGCCAGCTCTATCGCCATCAGTCATTCGACATGGTACTCACTGGCGCCAAGGATGTCCCATCATCCTGACCATATCGTTCGCCAGTGAGGCATGACTAATACCCAGCGCAACTTAGCGAACAATACCAAGAACGCAACGAGAGAAAGAATTGCTCTCGTTCATAGTGAATGATAGAAATGGCCTCAAGAAACCCATGTATATTGGTGTATTCGATTACGAACGAGCAAGAGTGAGAATACACTGCAGTATCTTCTGTCAAACGTTGAGCACGTTATCCACAGTCGTGGCTCCAAAGCACACGCCATCAAAAACGGCCAGTTTGCGGACGCCTGCGATGAGTAGGAGAGATCCTGCAGCAAAGCCAACGCTCTCTGTCTCATCGTAGTCGAACACGTAGAGCTTGAAGACAAAGATACCTTGACCCTGCGCAGAGAGAACCGATATCGCTGTTTGCATGGGTTGGACGTTGGCCAGCGGTGTTGTACTGTCGACAAGGGTGCAACACCATCCGTGCATATATAGAAGCGGCTTCGACTCCAACACGCACATAATGACGTTCACTGGAGGGCAGGGATGGCTTCCATACGATAAGATGAAGTCACGGAGGCACGCGACGGATTGAAATCGCTGTAGTTGATGATGCATGGTCTCCTCACAGCTTGCCTGGCACTCTCAAAATGCGGAGTGACTTATTATACTCAGCGTGCTGTGCGTGCACTGGTCACGAGCTCGGAAGCCTCGGAGTGCATCCGTCTCGTCCTTAGATTCGAAGTTCAATGATGCTCTGTGCCTAAGGTTTCGCGGCAAAAACTCTTACTAATCTACTTGCACCAGACCATCCATTGTAGGTCACACTCACTGAGATATCTTCAACTTCAACTTCAAGGGGCCATGCGACGGTGCAGAATTAAAAGCTGGTGGGTATTATAATGATGAGCCCACGTTTTGATGGACGCCGGGCCGCAATTAGGTCCGAACATTTACCCATCTCTCGAAGGCATCACAGTCGCTGCACATTATTATTACTCATATCTCGAAGGCATCACAGTCGCTTCACAGCTAAGGTGTTAGGAGACGGCCATTGTCGATAGAAGTTCAGAGCATATTTAAACATGTAGCCAGACCTGACCAACGCTTCATGAGATCTTGAGGATGTAGCCTCATGATAGTATAACCATCGCAGCACAATAGAGACACGCACAGAGAACCCATCATGGTAGTTCCACGGCTACCGAGGTGTGGATAGTGTCCTAACCGCAATCATACCTTCAACTTGAAACGCAGTACAGTTTGCTACAAAGTGTAGTTATTGCGATAGCATGACTGACGTTGCCCATTTAAAGCAAATTCTTGCGCATCCACGGTGTTGCGTTCACGTGAATATAATGGCATCTCCAACGATACTCTGTGTCCAACGATAACAGAACTCTTCCTGATTTATTTCAAAGACAACGATGCAAGAAGTGAATAGCCTGTTCCGCTCAATCATCATCACTGAGATACTGCGCATGGAGGACCAGAGAACGGTAGTACAATCCAATGGTGTATTACATGATAACTACGACACTATATGCTGTTGTTATCAAAATATATAGGAGACATTGCGGATAGAGGCACTTCCGACCACAATGCCGTGGACAATCGCCAGTCTGCGAGCGTCAAGCACCGATATGACCGACATTCTTGGTACCACGCCCGGGACATCATCCGTTCTCATCGGATCAAAAACGAAAAGCTTCAGTAAAGACCACCCTTGGTAATCCGTCGACCCACGTGTGATCGTTGGCATGACGCTTGGGCCATCAGCAGACCAGAACTCGAAGTCGGTCATGTAGAAAACCCATCCACCCACAACGCGTTGTCTTCTTAGTAGCGTCATGATCACTTCGACCTGAACCGCACGGCTGATGTGCTGTTCAACATACGTGTCAGAAAGCAGGCGTTAAATATATCCGTTTAGATACAACCTGCATGCGCCTTCGGACGCAGATGAACTCGCGGAGGCATGCCACGTACTCGAAGCAGCGATGCTGGTGGTTCATTGATTCCTCTTCACCTTGACTTGTTTCGTAAATTGAAGACTGACTGACAGAGGACAACGCTGCAAAACGTAGCGGTACAGCCGTGGTATCGAAGAGCGTTTGATCAAGTGACCGCCAGTCATGTTGTATCTAGTAGTACAGCTTCAACTACAAGATCACCTGAGCGACGGAATAAAACTGTCCTCAGACCGTTATGTTTGACGCCACAAAGAGAGAATTCACAGATTGCAAGTGCTGCTTGAACATCCACATGAGACGGGGTCACTTCAAGCTGTGACCTTCCATATCAGTATAAAACGGACCGAGCAACGAGCAACGAAACAAAACAGAACAGATTATTTTGTAGTCTTGAGTAAGAGAAATATAGACACGTTTAAAAATGTCTTCACGACCCGGCCCCGTCGCCCTGTGCCGCCACAGCACACAGTCACATCCGACGGATTTTTCGCTTACCGTGCTTCTTCAACATCAACATGCGACGGGTCCACTTCAAGTTCTGATCGCACTGATCGCAATGACCTATTCTCAACTCAACTGCTGCTCTCCCACGGTGATGCGTCCAGCTAACACTGAGTTCAAAGATGACCAGTAGCTGAGGTTTCGCAGACAAAACTCTTACTAATCTACTTGCACCAGACCATCCATTGTAGGTCACACTCACTGAGATATCTTCAACTTCAACTTCAACTTCAAGGGGCCATGCGACGGTGCAGAATTAAAAGCTAGTGGGTATTATTATGATGAGCCCACGTTTTGATGGACGCCGGGCCGCAATTAGGTCCGAACATTTACCCATCTCTCGAAGGCATCACAGTTGCTGCACATTATTATTACTCGTCTCTCGAAGGCATCACAGTCGCTGCACATTATTATTACTCATCTCTCGAAAGCATCACAGTCGCTGCCCAGCTAAGGTGTTAGGAGACGGCCATTGCCGATAGAAGTTCAGAGCATATTTAAACATGTAGCCAGACCTGACCAACGCCAACGTTGAATATGCATGTTCTTGAACATGAAGCTCCGAGAAAACTTCGTAACGTAGCTTGTTGAGAGTCCACCAGTGGCCTTGGAGCTAGAGAGGCTATTCTCCGCACAGCACACACTCTCCCTCTTTGTATATCGTGCGTGCGTGACACCAGCACACTCCCACGTTGAATGTGCATTTGATTGAAGATGAAGCTCCGTCAGGTCTTCAGGCTCTGGTCTCGTGAGCGTACTGAAATCGCGACGGAGACGACTATGGATAGTTTCGAACTTCAACTAGAAATTGATTTACCGTGAGCGATGATACATCAAAAGTTGTTGCGATACCATAATGATACATAGTGTTCCAATGGATGACGCGCAACTGGAAGGCAATTGCACATGACGTAGACAATTCACGATTGGAGTTGAAGATTTCTAGGCCACCGGCGCCAAATCAACCTTCACATTGTGGTTGAAGTATGTATCTGGATGTGAGAGTCCAGGGAGGCACCGTTTAGTGAGGATGCTGTAGAATACTCTCCACGGAAGAACCTGACACGACCGAGTGCATGAGTGGTTCATTGTAGCCAATCATATCGATGACGACAAAACGGTGCTGCCTACTGCAATGCACGAACAATGGCGTCGGATTTCCCACTGGACACAGTCGAAGAACGTCATTCTTGAACTTTCTCACTGTCGCCAACACCCAACGCCGCATCCAAACCGCTTTCGCCATGAACACTGAAGAGGCCATCGTCGTATACAGCGCGGATGACACTGATGATCTCGAGGAGAAGGCCCCGATACCGGCTTCCCACGACCAACGTACCTCCGTTTCGCCGGCGTTTGAGCATTCGCCGGCGCGGAAGAAACGCGCTGTGGAGCGACCAAGGGCGCCCCCTCCCGCTGATTTCCCGTTGCGACCCGCCCGACCAGCGTTTGCCCGCGCCGAATGGCCTCGTCACGTCGTCCACGTTGCAGCGAACTTCAACCCGGATGGTATCACGATGCCGTCCGTTGCGCATGCTGGCCCGTGTGGATGCGCAGCCCCGTGTCGTCACGATCCATGCCGCAATGCGCTTATGGGTGTATTCTGCACGACAAGTTGCTGCGACCATGGAGATCAATGTGGGAACCGTCTCGCTACGTCTAAAGATCTCTGGCTTGTGAAAGACATGCGCACAGCGTCGATTGGCCTCATCGCCGCCAAGCGGATTCCGAAGGGAGTCACAGTGGGCGAGTACCTTGGGCGACTCATGCTTGATCGACCAACCAAAACCAATCGAGTTGCCAACAGGGGCTCGGATGCTGATGCAACAGGGCCCGAAGGATAGTGGGAAGTGGAGAACGTGTATCGATGCCGAGATGTTTGGAAGTCTCATGATATTCGTTAACCATTCGTGCAACCCAACAGCTAAGTTCCAAGAGAGGTCCAACGGTTCGACTCATACCGTTGTCGTCGCGAGCACACGCGACATCTACGCTGGCCAAGCAATCACTGTGGACAATGGGAACGAGCTCTGGTTCATCTGTCGATGTGGTCGAAAACGCTGCTGCCACCGCGATATCCAGAACCAGCCAGATGCGTAGCTTTCGCAGTTGCATTGTAGCCGAAACATGTCCAAATTTATAATCTGTCTATCTTCCGCAGTTCAACTCGTGCCCAAAGATATATGCTTCGAGACATTCTCTCCATTATTCACCATCTTCTACATCATGAATGAATAGCAAAGTATGATGATAAACGCTGTCCAGTGTTTGCTACTACTCCATAATGGAGATTTGCTCGGAATTCACTTCTCCCCAGACAAACCCGGTCTAGTAACAATACACAATACGTCGTGATTTCAGGGACGCCCTGAAGTGTACGTTGCAATTGGCTACACTGCCCTAGGTTCGCAGCACGCACAGAACCGAACTTTCGAATAAGTTAACCAGGGGTTACCCCTTTCATTACGCTCTAAGTGAACAAAACTTTCTTATTCATTCCGAAATCATCTTGGAGAGAAGAACATTCGTACTTTATCGAATAAATTTGCATTCACCAGTCAAAACCACACCGCATTTTGATACGACATTCGTCGCATACCGTAGAATGAGAAAATACTTTTCCAAAATTACAAAAAGCTCTCATTTTCACCTCAGCACATCAGCCGTAATCATTGTTGACCCCTCGTAACCTAATCAATTAAACCAGAGTGACCCGTAAATATCTGACTAAGTACGGACTAGAGGCAAAGGCGTGTCGTTATACCCAAGTAATTTTGTGAGGGACATCCAAAAGGTTACGAATTTTCGTTATATATGGGCTTCGCCCAATAAATCATCACATACAAAAAGGGGGCAAACAAAGTGTGGGAGACCCAGGTCAGATGGGTGACCCGGGTCACCGCCAAGTGGTTCAAGTGGGCGGTAGGGGAACCTGACTAAGAAGTATTCTAGTTCTCGTCGAGTAAATTTACCCGGGCGCAATTGATGGGGCTCGCGTTCGGCAGCATAGGGGTGAAGGGCTGGCGCCTTCGATTTGGAAGCATTTCCCGTCGGATAATAGTCGCGGATGCCAACAGGTTACGCTCGATGATCTACACATGCCTAATTGCACATCCAACAACCCAAACTAACTCCTAGCACACAGCTTCATCGTGCAGACGCAGCTCTTGTGGCAGCAACTACTTCCTATATGCAGTCGAATGCGGTATTTAGAGGAGTACATTGTAAGCTCTAGGCAAAACTATTCTATCCGTCGGAATCGGCAGTTTGCGGGACGCGAGTGCCACCACTCTTTGTGCAGGCCGGGTTCAAATATGGCACCGTTGAACGCCGAGCTCGACCCACTGTATGCCGCATACTACCACACAACCCCGATAAAGTGCTCAGTACTTAACCCAGCTTCGATTGGATATACCGTACACGATGGTTATCGTTTTGGTCCGGCAACTCTTGAGCCGTTCTGAACAGGTATTTATTGCTGTTAATCTGTTGTGATGGACTGAGATGTGCCAAGATTGGATGGGAAGACCGGCTGCTCCATTAGAAATGCACTGAACTGTTCGTATCGATACATCCGTTAGAATAATAAGTCTAACGAACAGAGGATGGCCAATCAAATAGCCCTATTGAAAGTGTGACACATCTGACAACCTCTAAGCTTACTGTTTATTATTTGGGATATGGGTGTTTTCCGTGAAGATTCCGACACATAATGGGGTCACTTGGTTTCAGTATGCATCATTTCTACAAATCAAATCGCTCTGTTCCACACTACTGCCAATCACAGCGTCGTCAGACCATTTTCTACCAATCGTTGTTACCAGCAAGCACGAGTTCATTTCTCCGACAACTGTCCGACGCTGCGCGTCGGAATGTTTTGGTGCTGTACAATCTGGTATAGTGAAAGTAACATTTAACAGGTCTGGGATCTTATGGTGAAGAGTCCGACACGATACCAATAATAACGCATGTTGACAAGCCCAACCCAATTGATCCGACCCAACAACGTGGATCAAGCCAGTCACTCATGTCAGTGAGGAGTTGGCGTACTTAACGACCATAGTGAGTTCAAGTTCAAATCCGTTCTGCATAATTATGCAGACGATACTGACGGGGCTCACTGTCTATTCATTCTTCATCCCCACACAAGAAGAACACACAAGCTGAAACATCCCACGTGACCATGAGTCTCTCTCTTCAACTATTACCAAGTAACTCGCTCGCGGCGAAGTCAACGGCGCTGAACGCTTTTAAGCGCTTTCTCGAAGGCGAAGCGATGACTTTGGAGGAAGTGCACGCCGCGATCTCGGTCACTGAGGATGGACGGGGCATAGCTACCATCATGGACAAGTTCGCCATTTTTCTGGCTTTTGGCGAGAGTACAAGAGGCGGGAAGGTCGCTATGAACACCGTGAACGCGTACTTCAGTAACGTCAAGAACTGGATGCTCGAATGCTACCCGCAACAACGAATCTTGGCGGAGCGGCAACTCCACGTCGTTGCCGGACGCCTCAGCAAATACTGCAAGAAGCGCGGTGGCGGCGCGTTCGTCCAGAAAGCCCCCGCGTGTCGCAAGACGGATTTGTTTGTGCTCGTGCGCTACGCGTACGCAAATGCAGCCTCGGCATCCGACTACCTCGACGCTCTCCTTCTAGTCTGGTTGTGGTACTTGTTCGGCCGAAGCTCAGATCTCGTTGGGGTGACTGGTGCTGGGATCTCTGTCTACCCCGGAGGAGCGATCAACGTCCAGTTTCGTCGTCCCAAAACGGCAGACGAGTGCGGTCTCGCAATTTTCCGTGACGAAACATCTTTCATCACGTGTCCAATTCATGTTCTCGCTGTGGCGTCGATCATGAAGACGGGTATGTCAAAAGAACTATTCAGCCAGGTTCCAAGGTCCCATGATTCCGCTGAAGATGAGCTAGAACTGCTCAGCATCTCCCTGCGTGACCTTCTGAACGAGGAAGGCTCAGCAGGCGCCCAAGCCATGCCTAAGCTGTTGCTGGCACGTATACCAGGCGTGGCAAGTCCAGCTATTCACAGTTACGTGAATAGACTCCTCACTACGTTGACCAAGCGCATTGGGGGAAGCAACAACAACCGAAATCTTCGGGACCAACTGACGTCTCATTCGTTCCGACGAGGTGGAGCTCAACATGCAAGTGGAGATGCGCGTCTCACAGCGCCGTGGATTCTGGACAGAGGATCGTGGAACATGAGCGCAACCAACAAAGGCTTTTCCTACATTGTCAACACGACAAAAGAAGATCAGTAAGTGGCAAAGAGTCTCAGCGGGTGGGACCCGCTGAGTGCTGTCCGGCATCGTGACTTGTCTGACTTTGACACGCTTGTCAGAGCGAAGATTCTGCAATTGCAGCGCGTGCTCTTCTCAGCATGCGATGACTTGGAGCCGCAGCTACTCGAAGTTCTCAAGGTGACCGTCATTGCGAACTATCCTAGCATCGTCGAACTACAAACGTCTGCTGAGGTGGGCGTCGTCGCTCGGATCAGGCGCTGCCTAGCATTTAGCGGAATCCAGGAAACGGAAATACTGGCGTGGAGTGAGTTCGCACAGTCGCAAAGAAATTCGCCACCTGACCCAACTCCCGCTGCCCGGGATGAGTCGTTGCGACAAGAATCAACCCTCCCGAGCACACAAGAGCAAACTCACATGATGGTGAAGGCGTTTGCTGCCCAGAACAAGATCCTGTTGGAGCGAATCGAGGGCCTGGAGAAGTTCATCAAAGAGTCATTCCGTCCCACGCATCCAACACCGCCAACTCTACTGATCCAACCATCACCACCACCGTCGCAAGTACTCCCGCGTGTTCGAAAGTCTGCCAAAAAAAATCTCCGCGACGTGTGGGTCGACTGGCGCGCAAGTATCCCTCCACGATGGGACGACGCTGCGTTCGATCGACGAGAACGCCACGAGCACAAAATGGCGGTTGCCTTCATGCCGTTGTTCTTGCATGATGGCTACGTGCTGCGCCAGTGCGATGCTGACTTCAAGCAGCAGGTTCAACGGCACGGGGACGCTGCTCAAGCGGAACTATTATCATTCCTTCAGGAGAATGGTATCACGGCTCGGGCGCTCGGAACAGTCGTCAAGGCAATGCGCGAGCTCCACAGGCACGGTGTGCTTGATCATATGATATCGGCTTACTCTCGTCGCGTTCAGGACGGCTCTGTTGTCGACCATCTCCCCGAGGCATTCTCCCCGCTGATCGTATTAGGCTCCGTGCGGTTATGAAGCGTGCGGTGTCCGTGACTGCCTACTTGTGCACGTGCTCAAGTAGGCTGCTGCTAAATTCTGCACTTTGGCTGGCAAAATTAGGTAGTTGCTGAATAATGCATGTGCACAGAATCGGATCTATGTTTGTCTGTCCTCACGTGCACAATTGAGCAATTGCAGAATTCTGTTGTATGCAGTTGCTGAAAGCCAGGTGTCAACTCCGGGCTGCAGAGTTATGCACTCGCTCAATTAAAGACCACCGATGTCAATTCACAGTTTGAATTGGCCAACCCACAATTAATTGAGTAGTTGATGAATTGTGCAGCGTCGGTTTTTCCGTGGAAGGAGAGAAAAGCAGCCGCCAATCGGAAACGTACAGCACCGGAGAGAAGACGAGATGTACGCGCACGCGGGCTTCTGGGCCTACGTTCGTGACCAAGCGGACAAGAGCCACAGCTCGTGGAATAACTACCTGCTCAAGCGCAACGCAGCTCTCGCCACCATTCAGAAAGCCAAGGCTGAAGGTTCGGCGGTAGATGTGTGGGACGACACGGCATGGCAGTACAACCGGGTCGGCAAGGACGCCCGCAATGGGTGGTCGAAACTCACCCCTGATGAGCGCGCTGCGTTTATGGAGGCAAACCCAGACCCGGCCTACCACGGCGATCCATCAGGCATCTGCGACACTCGCAAGGTCGGTGTGAAATTGGAGTCCCAGCCTTCAAATAAACCTCGCAAGGTCGGCTTGAAATCGGAACCCTCAAAAACCACAGTCCCCACTGCAAACGCCACGCCTGCCCCTGTGCTTCGCCCTCAAGAATATAGGGATCTCGATAAGGCCCGCCGCCGCTACCACCAAGCCCTATTCGCCCTCGCTGTTAATGAGCTCCAAGACGATGAAGTGGTGCGCGAGTGCCGCGCCATGGACATCCCGGTGGTTGCCGCTGCAAGATTTGTGGAGATAGCCACGGTTCGTGCTCTGGAGGTGCTCCCTCTGCGCTATCATGATGCCGTGGAGAATGCGTTGGCGGGGTCCATCAAGACCATGCGTGCCACTGTTAGTGCTCGCCGCATCGGTAGTGCCGAAGAACGCAAGCAGGAAGTGAGTGACTCGGCTGCTTTCGTCAAGCGCGCGGGCGAAGTGTATTTGAAGGCTGCTCGGAATGCGATGGTGGTAGCCAAAGCCCAAGGTGATCCGGATCCAGACCCCCAATACCGCCTTGTCGAGTACCCGAAAGGCCATCCATGCTATGAGTGGTTCTGCGAAGACGACTCGGAAACGTTTGGACCATCCCAGTTGGCGTATTCCCCTCAAGCCGTAGCTTCGAATGATGAAACCTTCAAGACCCTGAAGACCAAAGCCATCAAGTCGGTTGAAGCATTTGAAGCGGCAAAAGAAGTGACCAACAAGAACAACAAAGAAATCGTCGCGGCGATCACGGAGGGCCGCCAGCCAAAACTCAGCCGTGAAGCAATGGCCAGGTTTGATGATGACGTGGCTAGACCGGCGTACAACAAGATGGTTGTCGACACCTCCATCGTTGCCAACAGACGCTACCCAGGATCAAAGGATATTCCATCAGCAGCGTACTTCCACGAGTCCGTTGTCTACCGCCAGGGTTTGCCTTTTGAATCAAACAAGACCAAGCCAGATACGACGAAGAAGACCAAGAAGCGCGGGGCGGTCGTGTTCACTGAAACGAAAAAAGCATACGGCCGTTGAGTTTACTGAGCCACCAGCTTGGCGCACACGTTCAAGCAAGAAACCACCGTCCCGAGTTTGTCGCATGCAAGCGTCTTCACATGACGACGGTGATGCAAGTGATGCCAGTAGCTCGGGCGACGGGGTTCCATCTCTCTCTAGGTCACGGTTCTGTTGTTGCACAGTACACATCCCACTCACCAACTACTCCGTGCATACTTATGCAGTTGATGAATTCTGTAGTGTGTACGATTGCAACATACAACCGGCGGATTTCCCGATCATAGTGAGACCAGCATGATTCCGACAGCATAATTCTGCAACTGAGAGCTGAGTGAGAGTGCAATTGGCGTGTCGTAGTTTGCGACTATACTGAAATCAAGTCTAACGTACCATGAGAGTTCCCGCTCATACACAAGCACTCAAACTCTCGCAGAATTATGTGGTTAATGAATTCTGCACTAGATGAATTATGCATTTTAGCAAATCGGAATGCGCGTTTCGACTACACTTGGCGGACTTTCCGCCCATAGTGAAACCAGCACATTCTGAACTGCATAATTCTGCACCATGTAAATGAGATAATTTTTGGGGTGGCGTACTTAGCGACTATAGTGAAGTCAAGTATAGTGTGCTATGGGCAGTTCCCGCACAAGCACGAGTGCTCGAAACGATACGCGTCACCGTAGTCTATCGTCAGTTCTTCTCCTGCGCGGATCGATCGGACAGCAAAAATGCCTACTCATGGTACATCGTTCACGTAGAGTAGCTTCGTCTTGCAGTTGGCTCGACAGGAGTGGTTGATTAGTCGAGATTCATTGCCGGCAGGGAGTGCATCGATGTACAGATCTTTTGTCAGCTCCATCACCGTCCGCTTGCCTCCAAAGCACCATGCACATCGGCTCTGACGATACGACCAACATATTCACGTATGAACGTGCCTGCCGCAATTGGGCCGTCGGTTACCATCCCATCGTCGAAGCGGAAGAGTGATCCCCGTACGTGCCGTGAACTGCATTGCACGATTGGTGCAATTGGTGATCTTGCACGTGGAGTCGGAGCACTCTCTGTTTGCGAGTCGATTTTTGCACATGCTTCCGCACACTCGCTTGCAGCCGCAAAGGGATTTTCGAGTTTTTCGCGGAACTGGAATATTTCCGTACTGGTTGGATGATACATGGGCGAACCCCAAATTTTCCGCGTCTGCGCGGCGCATGAGCCGCTGAGCAAATGATCGTTTCGCACTGTGGGATTTTCCAGCGAATAGCGACGGCTCGTTCGTGGAGATAAAGTCACACACCTCGCCGACAGATGGTCGCTTGGCTTGGTCCCCGAGCCAAGCAATAACACGGTCCACGTCGGCAGTCCTGGTGCGTCGGACGTAGAACAAAGTAGACTGTCGAACGGCCATGATGCGTTCCTCTTCGTAGCTCCAGTCGCGCAGAGTTCCTCTTGCTACGTGCGCTTCACTTGCCACCGCGGCGACGCTGACTGATGGGTTCTGTGCTCGGTGCTCATGGAGCAGAGCAAGCGCGTTTTGGCGCCGCTCAACAGGGTTGTTCATTGTTCTAAGCGATTCCGTTCTGACGGTTGTGGGCTTTGCCAAAGTAGTGACCACGTGGAATGAGTTTTTTATCGTTCTTTCAGTTTTTAAACTCTTTTATTGATCATATCTACTTTAACGGCCGTATACAACATACGGCCGTTAAAGTAGATATGATCAATAAAAGAGTTTTCATGTTCCCTTCTAAGCATACAAAGCGATACGAGTGGGATTTGAACCCACGCCCGTGAAGACTGGAGCCTAAATCCAGCGCCTTAGACCACTCGGCCATCGTACCATTTGAGCGGGGTGCTATCAGTCTAAACAACTAAATCCAATAAGACATGGGAAG
>JAADXL010000498.1:0-24768 GCA_023337755.1 Pythium aristosporum | reverse complement strand
GAGTTGACGAATGGGTAATGAGGGTGGCGTTCGAGTGTTGGATTTTGAGCTGGATGCAGAGTGGCAGTGTGGGAGAGTTCGACTGATATAACCCCGTCCTCGAGCGCACCCAACAGCCCGGAAAAACCTCGGCATCCGTCACATCCCAGCAGATGCCAGTGTTTACTTTGTTCTGATTCAGAGCCACGTAAGACAGTCAATTCTTTGAGAATGGCGCCGTGGTGCCAGCTGCGCGAAAGCCAATAGCGAAATACCTTAGAGCGTTATCTCTTCTCTCCCGCAGTACCTCTTCCCAAATCAGTCAGGTTTCTATATGGCGGTGTCAAAACAGTATCCACAGCTAACATTCGTGACGATGGGTTCCCATAACTCTATGAACGTGTTGTCCACGAGGCCAATTGATAGGAAACTCAACGTATTGGCGGCGCTTATGTGAAATGGGAAGAATGGGGGTCTGCGGACATCAAATGACCCCAAACGAGCAACTGAGATCTCAGTTCCTCTTCTGCACCCGACCACGATGAATGATATGGATCGCAAACCTTAGCCACCTGTCTATGAAAGATGCCACAATGGCGACTCTAAGCTCCGTTTCCTGTGTATGATGTTAATCGGTTTAGCAATGACACGAGATGAACAAATATTCCCCGTAATGTATGTTCGAAACCAAGTTGAACAAACAATCATTTGCCAAGTGCGCATGGAAGAGCCAACCGCATCTTGGAATCTCGTGTCCACAGACTTCCGAGGGCGTCACTTGCATGTACAAGCCAACACCCCAACTGCAGCTCGTGAGGTATGACGATTCGGTTATCTTATAAAATCTCGTAAATGAGCAAGAATCCCTGGAGTTTTGCTCACGCGCAAATGCGTCTCAAGGGAATGCCCGCCATATGAAGGATCAGCTCGGCCGTCTCCTGTGGCAGCTCGAACCGCGCCGACGTCTGTTCGTGAGGCGTTGTGGTCAGCTTGAGTCGCTTTCCCTCGCCGACGCGTCTATTCGGATCAGTGAGCACGCTCAAGAACGCCAGTGTCTGCGGCACGAAAATGCGTTTTCCATTGTGCTTGCAGATTTCCTTTCGGAAGTTGTTGGCCGCGGACGACTTGTGTGTGCATTGAAACACGCATTGTTCCAGTCGCCAGTTGCTGCGCAGCATTTCGAGCGCTGGAGTGCAGAGTTCAGGGAACATCGTTTCCGACTCCACCGAAGTCAACCGGTTGCCAACGCAAAACGCGCGTAGAGACTTGCTGATCTCATGGTCGCCACCACTCAAGACCTTGAAAAAAGTGCCAAGGCTGGCGTCGTCCGTGACTTGAGCGGGTAGGTGTAGCCGCTCGAGCCGGCAGCGCGGTCTGTCCACGTCCGCAGGTGAGAGCAGCCAACGCATGCTTTCGACTTCACGTGCGAGGTGGAGACTCTTGAGTCTTGGACACACGGTGCATACCGCTGTGAGGAAGTCGTCCGAAAACGGCTCGGAAGAATCAAGCTTCAAATTCTCGAGGTGGCCACCCACGAGGCGAAGGAGTTCCAGCACTGCTGGATACGACTCGAGAGTGACTGGTACGAGCTCGAGACACTTGATCGATATATTCTCGCGTCGGTTGCTGAATCTAATGGCTTTGACATTGGCACGGTCGAGCCAACCCACGCCCGACCCGGGAAACACAATCTCAATGAAGTCTTCAGTCTCATTGTCGCGAACAATCTGGCACGGCGCGTTTGTCGTGAGCGTCGCTGTGCCACGATCCACAAAGTTTTCCTCATGGGCAATCAAAATGCGGTGGCCAATCGCAACACGCGTCCGGGGTTTCAATAGTGCTGCCGTCGGTGGCTTGGAGAGCACGGGGCTTTTGGGCTCGGGCTCGTCCAGTGCGCACACGTACGCGAGCGGATTGGCGTGGTGCAACACCGCGCGCATCGCTTCCACGTCGTTCATGGTGAAGTCGCTGAGCTGCAGCATCACACGTTGAATGCTGTGTTTCGCGTCCTGGCTGAAGAGCGCGTACGCGAGCCACGGCCACCAGACCGACCGAGTGATTTGAGAGGGAATGCGGTTCCCGTCAGCGTCGTAGCCACTGCGCGAGTCGGTAAACGCAAACTCCTCGATGCTCTGGCTGCCTGCTAGCGCTGAACACACGGCGCCGACCGTGTCGCGATCAAATAGTCCGCACGAAAACTCGAATCGTTTCAGACCGCAACCACGTGCATTCCATACACCGAGCACTTCCACAAAGAACGAGCCGGCGACGCTGAAGTGGAGCTGCGGCATCACGACTTGGTCGAGCACGAGTGACGTGATAGGCAGTCCCTCTCTCGCGAGACGCAAGAGACGGTTTAGCACTTTGTTTGTCGCGGGGTGTTCTAGAAGCTCAATGTCGACGGCCACGAAGCAAAACACGGCACGGCGTTAGCGTACTTGGAGCTGCTCAGCATTTGCATCTCCACCAGCCGCGGGCTCGGAGCCAGCAGAGGTGATCCCTTCGCCTCGCGGCAGCAGCGTGCGACTGGCCTTCGCGAGCTTGAGCGTGTGTTCCGTCATGAACCGTACTGGCTGAGCTTGGAAATTGCTCGCCAACAGCAGCTCCGGCTTGACCTCGATGCGACCTTCGCGTCCGCGGTCAAATGTGCGGCCACCGTAGCCACGTGTCCACGAGTCCAGCAGGAGCTGCTTTACACGAGCAAATTCGGGTGATGAAGGCGGCTCCCACGGCTGGTCGTCTTCACCAATCATGCGCCGCAGTGCCAGGAACACCGACTGGAAGTACGGGCTAATCTCGTGGCTTTCGATATACGCCAGCACGTAACGTGGGAGCACCTTGTGGTACGGGAACAGGGCGTCGGCAAAGGTGCGGAACGTGCGCGGTTGGGCAACAATGCTGAAGAGGCATTGCCAGCCCGTAACGGCGTCCACGCGCACGAGCAGATCCAGCAGTTCCAGCGCCTCGAGAATCATCGTCCACTGTCGCGGCTCGTAAGTCGTTCCGTCTAGCGGTTCAAACGAGATCCAGAGGTTCTCCAGGTCGTCAGACGTCGGCATGGCGGGCAAGTCGATATCGATTTCCAGTCGATCCTTGAGCGCCGCCAGCCATGGCGCCAGCTCACGACGCCAGTTCTCGAGCGCCGTGTGCTCGCTGCGACTCATTGGCATTCGCGTGATTTCGTTATGCGTGCGGGATGCGGAGGAAGAGAGAACAAGCGGTTTCCAAATATAATCGCCAATGAGGTATGACGATTAACACGGCGCGGTCCCATAACCATCTCGTCTTCTCATTCTTCTTCTCACCTTTGATAGCGAGCGAAGATCAATCATAGCCACTACAATCAAAAGTCACGTCACTTTCCCCATTGTTCATCCGCAGATGCGTTTCTTGGAGCGCCACGCAAACTCCAAGACGAGCTGAAGGCATTCGGGCGTGAGCTGGTACGTGAGAGACCGATGGTACGGCGTGAAAACACTCAGAAGCGCGAGCTTCCGGACATCCAGTAGCGGCTCGCCGTTGTGGGCCTCAAACCGTTCTTGATACTTGGCCAATTGATACGCCGACGCGCCTTTCTCGCTCATGACAATCTCGCTTCGCTCAAGTCGTCTATTCAGGGAGAGCATGCGCAGCCACGCATCCATGGCTGGAAATGGAGGCGTGTTGCCGCCCCACACGGACCAGTGCAGCTGCCTGAGTGTGTTGGTTAACGGGTGGTGGGGAAGCTCCAGCGATCGAAAGAACGCGCCAATTGAAGATTGTTCCATGCGTCCATCTATCACAAGGCTTGCGGGCCAGCCGCGACGGCGAATGTCGGCAGGCGGAGCATAGAGCCACTCTAAACTCCCGCCCACCTGCTCGATGTGGAGCCGTTCAAGCTGCGGACAGTACACCAACACGGCGTCCATAAAGTCGCAGCTGAGGCTGTCAACACCATAGTGGCGTAGCTTCAAGCGTTCGAGCGAGCCCCCCACGAGTCTCAGCAGCTCGAGCACAGCGGGTCGCGGCGCAGGGTCCACGTAGTCCAGCGTCAGTTGCTCGAAACCAGAAAATGCCAAGGCCGAAACGGAAGTCTGTCTCGCCTCTTCCGTATTCATGCCGCCGCTAGATGGGGGATGAGGGCGCTCCAAGGCTTCGCGGATCGCGTTGACCTGTGTCATCTGGAGGTCATCAACCTTCAGGGCTAGCGATCTGACACGGCCAGCGCCGGCGAATACAGCGTGCGCGAGCCACGACGTGTCCCACACGATCGGCTCACGATCGATTGCGGAGTCGCTCGAACCGCCCAACACCAACTCGGTGAGCACGCGGCTTTGTGAAAGCGCCGCACACAGTGCCGACGTGGTGGCTTCCGTTAAGTCATAGCGAGACGTGAATACGAGTCGCTGAAGCCCTAAGTCAAGCAGCGTGCGGAAGAGCAAGTCGATTCGGTCACCGCCCCGCAGCAGCGACGGGTGGATCACGAGATTAACGATCGCGAAGTCGTGGTCCGCGATGGCCAGCAGCTTCTCCACAACTGGTACGGGGCGTGTGCTATCATGGCAGAGCAGCCGCAGATCCAGAGCCGCCGCAACAAACGCATTCTGGACGTCTCGTTGCTGATCGAGCGCCAACCGCGCCCACTTGAAGCGTGCGAACTTCGCGAGCAACGCGAGTTGATGAAGTTCATGTAAGAGGTAGGCGAGCTGACTACTGGCCTCCACGCGGAGCCGTAGTTTGATGGCGATGCGGCCTTGGCACGCGCGGTCGAACCGCTCACCGCCATGCGCCTCGCTCCACGCACACAATAGAAGCTGCTCGACTTCGACAAATCCTCGCGAGCGCACGGGTGAATAGTCGACATCCACCATACGACAGCACGCCGCGAACGCCGCGTCCAAGTTGATGCGGCTCTCGCTGTCGTCGAGCTCGAGCGCGTACCGGGGGCGCACAGCCGTCGCATCGAACAGCGCCGCCTCGTTGATGCGAAAGACTCGGTCCACCTCGGCCGTCTCCAGCAATAACGCCCAGCCGACATGACCGTCAACATGGACGAGCAGGTCCAGCAGCTCGAGCGCCTCCAGCATGCGCGTCCAGTTCTCGCTGTCAAAGTCATCGGCGCGAAAGTAGTCGAGTGCGAGCCACACGTCGCGCATCTCGTCGCGCGTTGGCAGCGGCGACATCTCGAGTCGAAGCTTAAACTGCAGCGCATCGAGCCACGACTGCAGGCGCGCGCGCCACGTCGAGAGCAGCGTCGGCGGCGCCGGTGGCGGAAACACAGGTGGCTCCATGATGGGGGAGATGAGAAGAGAAGAGAATGTCGCGACGGGATCAGATACCCTCCTGAGATCTCTGATTCGAAGCACAAGTTCAGGAGGGATCAGATCACTTTGATTGAGTACGAAGCTAGCCTAATACTAAGCTAACTACGTCATGAGATCTGCAGGCCAATGGACGCGGCTGAGCCATCCTCAGCCGCGTCGTCTTCTTTGCCGTGGGGACACCGGAAAACGAAGCGGTCGAGCCTTCGGTCTGTCAGTGGCTCAATCGCAATGGCCTGCAGGTGACGTTCTCGTCGGCTAAATCGGCAGCAAGACCACCAAGCTCACGCACTTTGGCTAATCCTCGCACCCTTCTACTGACTTCGGACGGCGCAGCTGCCGTCTCGCTTTGGCGCCGATAGCAATCGTTCACGCGGAAGCACTGCCACGTGACGACCCAGGAGACCAACTACAAGCTGTGCATCACGGCACAGATGGCGGTGCCAGGAAGCAACGCGAGTCGATCGTCCATTAGTTTCGCAGGGTACTGCCCATGAACGAGACCGGTGGGTACTGGTTACTGTGAGAAAAGCCATATATCTCGAAGGATCTGATGACAAAAGTGGCGGCCCATACAAAAAGGAAGGTTCAGGGTGACAAAGGTCGGTCTAAAGAGCGGAAACTTCTGGCGCATCGCGTAGAAATCAGACGTGAGTGATGGTGCACCACATCATGGGTGATGGTCTCACTGATCTCTCCATTTCGGCCCCTGCACGACCACCATGAGTCCGTTGCGAACTGGAAACACGAGTTTTTTCGGCATGGCTTTAGCGTTTCCGTTACTCGCTCACGTTCCCGACAACGCGTGAATGCACGCAGATCCGGTATCCGACGGAGCTGGGGGAGCAAGTGTTGCTGGCCGAGCGAGACGAACTAGAAGCTGACTGCTGGGTTGGTATCAGCTTCTTCGAGTCCATGAGTCGCGACATGTGGATCGGCTCGCTTGAGGCAATCGAGTTGCTGGGCTTACTCGCGATTGTCAGCAAGCCGATTTGCTGGAGAGTGCTCGTTGACATATCTTACGAGGCGAACAAGTTAAAACGACTGGGATGGACACTCGACTTATTCCACGGCATTCGACCACGTTTCGAGTTCCAAATCTGTCCTGGCACGGTGCCCACCGACGAGATCCTCGAGCTCATACTCCACGGTATTCCGGATGGCGAGCATACAGCAGAATATACCGGAGTGCGCACCTTACTGATCAGGCACATGGGCGACCGACCGTACGATCCTGTCGTTCCTCTACGATTCCACTTCACGTGTCCTGACCAAACCGCCAATGAGAGGGACGCGACGCATCGCCACTCGGAGCGACGGCTCGCTAAAAGACGATATTATGTTGGCGAACTGCGTTGTCTCAAGCGGGTCCACTCCATGGCGATTCAAGTAGCCGCAAGCCGATGCCACGGCAGTCAAGGGGCAGGTCCTATCAGAGCGGAGTCGTTTGGACTCCAGTTCTCCTCTACGTACGTCACGGACGACGCGCGCGAGTGTCTCCGTGCCATCGCTGCCAAGGTCCCGATCTCGTCGCTCGCGTACGGCGTCTCTTCTCGCCAGCATGACATCGGCAACTACTACGGACCGTTTCTGTGGTGCTTGCTGGCGCCGCACCCATTGCTTCGCCCACATATCGGTGTGCAGAAACTGTATATCGATGCCAAGGGCATTCTTGGTCACGCGCAGATCATTGCATTGTGCTCAGCGCTCGCACAGAGCCAGACACTGCAAACGTATTCGTTCACTGAGGACGCCGAAAGTTCCGATGCGGACGCTCAGGCGTGGGCCTCATGGTTGGCGTTCGCATTGTTCTCGCCAGCCTCTCGCCATCGCATTCGAAAGGTGCACCTCCATGTCGCCAATAAACTAGAGTTGTACGCACACGCGATGGAACAAGTACTCGGACGCCACCAAGCCAATCCCGTCGCGTATCTGGCGTTGGGCGCAGACACTGGTGGTGTTCGGAAGAAGCTAGTGACGTGGCTGGCCACGACAGTACGGCTCCGCGCCGATGCGAGAATTCGTGGCACAAACTTGCCCGCTGACAGCGCGGCGGTTACCGTTTACCACGGAAGGGAGCTCGTGCAGTGTCATGCTGCAGGGATTGCATCCGGACACTTTATGCCTATTCTCATTCCTGGTGTCGGCTTTGGGTACGTGGATCAACAGGACGTGGTGACGACGCAACCGACGCCAACGACGACCACCCATACCGTGCGTTCGTTATCGCTTTCTGCTGATGGTCTCAACGTGGAGCGCGTCCGAGCCATTGTGAAGCTGATTGGGCAGCCGCTGACCTCGTTGAGTTTGAACGACACGAGCAAGAGCAACGCGAGGCAAGGTCTCGACGCTAGCCGCCTTGTTGGTTCGTGTCATGATTTGCGACGACTTCGCTTGGACAATCTTGCGATCCCTTCAGAGTCGCTGACGACAGCAGCAGATTGGGGACGAAAGCTACAGTCACTGGTACTCGAGTCAGTACGCTTGGCAGACACGACGCTCCCTCCAAAAGTCCCACTTGCCGATACGCGGGCACGAAGAGAAGTCTTTCCCAACATGTCTTCGGTTTTCGTGAGAATGCGCGCAGGCCAGGAGTCGCTCGGGTTCCAGCAGTTTCTTCTTGAGATGGTTGTCCGCCCGCGCCTCGAGAGGATTGTTGTCGCCGACGATGACCCCACTCGACGACATCCGTTCTACCAACACTCGGATCTCGATGGTCTGCCGATCGTGGGGTTACCCCCACGCACCAAGCTCGCTTTCCTGAGTGTCGTATCGGCAAGATCCGAGGATCTGGTCACTGCGAAGCATGCCCTCACCACCGATACCATCGCGCACATCTTCGAGATGGCTGCATCGTTGCGCACACGAACGATCGTCATACGATGAGGATCAGAGGCGTCTTTGCCTATTGCTTGGGCGTGCCATTCGCCAAACTGGAAACCATGTAGAGGCCGATGGCGACACGGGGTCGAACTCACTGCTCGGCGGTCGTCGGGACCGTTGCCAGGGTTGGACTCTGTGGCTCGGGTTCGTCGAGTATACCGTGCTTTCGCGAGTGGATTCGGATGCTGCACCCTCATGTCCACGCTATCCAGCGCGAGATCTTCACTGTCCAGCCGCACACGTGTACCGTGTCTCAGCTAAGAGAGCGCGTATGCGAGCGACGGCCAATCCTCCTCCTCAGTTTCCGGCACTGCTCGACAATGTGAAGGCGAAAACCGAATGTCCTGGTCCAGTGTCAGCTTCGAGCAAGTGATGTCGATGGTATCGCAATCATACTGTCCGTACTGTCCGCGCGAACGGTATGATTGCTGGGGAAGGAAGAGGAATGAAATTCAGCAGAGTCGCTGTGCATGAGTGAACTAGATTTAACGTGGTGAGCGCCGTTCCCACATAAACAGCTTCTTGGTCTCTGCGACACAGTCGATAAGCCTTTGTTGAATGAACTCTTTCCAATTTGAAGGAGGTCAGCTGGGCAGATATCATTTAGTTTCCATCAATGCTCACTGTCTTCCTGCGCCGGTCGGAACAAGGTCAATGAAATGGTCCATTTACTAATGTTGTTAACACGCCCACACCGCCCGGTGGTCTCGTGTCGAGGTCGTCGGGACCATCGTGCTGGCTTCGAGGGCCCAGTTGTGACTCGGTTGCATTTGAAGAGAACGTTCGGACGGGACACATCGACAGTGGTAATGCGCACCCGGATACTGTACAGCCTGTACTAAACTCCAGTATCCGGTGTCAACAGGGCCTTGATGCTGGCCGTACATTAGTCGTCTCCGCTGTGTTCTATGTAATGGTGCTGGCCCGGCCAAGCTGTAAGGAGACCAAGTCATCATCACCATCCGCCTTCTGTTGAGAGAGAACGAAACCCGTACTATTTGTATGCGATTCAGCACTGTCATCTCCTTGAAGGGGCTGATCAGTCCCAGTGGGGAGCCCACACTGAGCAATCGTGAGTCATGACCCTCAACGTGATTTGCACTGACCCTTTCTACAACCTCACAAGCAGCCAAGACAGCATTCGCAAAAAATCACACATTACGAGCCAATCAACTCACCTTGTCCAGGCCTGCGATCATAATCGGCTCCTTGAACTGAATTTTTCACGTTCGAATCCTGTGTCGAATGCGTTCAGATCCTGGGAATGCCCAACGGTCCTGTATGTGCCCCGCGGATACAGCTGTACTTTCTCGAACACGGCTCAATTAAACAGAACAAGGTGATATAGTTGAAAACAATCATTTATAGGGTATAATAGAAGTATTTTGGAAATTAACTTGGATTTTATATTGACTGGATAAGGATAAACCGGATCCCCTTGTTTTGGAATTCTAAATGCTTGGAAGGAAGAGGCAGATGTGACCCACCATTTCGGAAAATGAGTTGCGCTCATCCCAATTGTCATAGCCGCGACGACCAGCTCGGCTTTTTAGCAGGATCCATCACTCCAGGTCTGCTGGCTCTCTATCCCACTTCGCGTCCGCTTTGGCTGATCCCGTGGGCCCATGATGACCTTTGAATCGAAGGTCGTCGTCATCGATGCTCCATGGGGTCTTCTACAGAAAACTCTCATTATCACTTGGCCATTCCTAGCTCAGTTCCACGACAGTCGCTACTTTTCGGACTCGCCCCAGTCCGATAGCGTGCCAGATCGTCTCTCATGAGGCTGCTGCCGTTCGGGCGGCGGTCAGCCAAGGCCAACGCGGACGTCGAGTCCGCGGAACCCGATCACACAATGTCCAACACGCGGCAGGGGATCGTACTTATCGACGACACTGATCTCGGGCAGTTTGGCAACAATTATGAGCTCTACGACACGGGACCGCGCGGCGGTGTCAGCGCATTCGTGCTCGATATCCATGCAACACCTGCTTCAGTACCGGCGCCGCCGCCATCCGTGAGGGCGTCAAGAAAACCAGTGCCTCTGGGACCGCCGCCAATGAAGAAAAGCGACAGCAACGCTGAGCCCGTGGTCATGCTCGGCGCGAGTGGAGAGCGGTTCTTCGATACGCCGATTGTTTTCGAGGACGACGCGACGCTCGCATCGAGCGACATTTTCGGTCAACGCCGCCACGGCTACAAGGGTTCCGTGAGTTCGGTCGACGTCTTGCGGGTGCCAAATGGGGCGATCCGTACCGGCGGTCCAGTCAAGCTCTTTGGCACGCAGTACATTGGACTGCTTTTCAACTGGTTCCTGCTTGGGCTCATGGACGGCGGCACGCAGACGCTCATCACGCCTCTCTTTGCTCACTATCTCCACATGCCACAGTTCCAGCTCCAGACCGTCACAACGCTCTTGCAGTCGGTATGGCTCTTCAAGATCGTCCTGGCCTATGTGAGTGACACCATTTCGATTCGCCGCCAGCGCCGCAAGCCCTACATTTACATTGGCTGGGCCATTGTCAGCGTGTGCATGCTCGCGCTCGTCTGTCTGCCTGGCGTGAAACCCTATCAATCATCAAGCGATGGCGACGTCCAGAACGAGCAGGCGCCGTCTGAGGGTGCTCGCTACGTGCCGTTTCTCGTGGTGGCCTCGTTCGGACAGCTTTGGACCGCCGTTGCCTGCGAAGGACTGGTCGTCGAGCTCGCGCAGCGCGAGACGCAATGCCGTCGAGGCCAGACGCAGTGCATCATCGTCATCTGTCAGCTTGTCGGGCAATGCATCGGCACGACCGTTGTTTCCCTGGGCTTGAACAGCGCTGCATTCGGCGGCCACTTCCCTGGGGCGATCCCTGTGCAGGCGGTCTTTGGGCTCTTTGGCCTGATGGCGATGCTGGGGATCGTGCTCACGTGGTTTGTGATTGTCGACGAAGTCAACGCGATGACGACAACGGCACCCATGACGTCACAGCTGCGACGTCTGGGCCATCTCGTGCAGCACCGGTCATTCTGCCAACTGCTGACGTTTGGCTTTCTCTGTGCGAGTGCTCTCGCGTGTGACGTGCTCGAGTCGCAGGATGTGTACACTACGTGGCTGCACGCGCGGCCGCTCGATCGCAATCTCTCGCTCGCTGCGACCTTCGCAGGTGCCGCGTGTGCGACCTTTCTCGTATACCGACTCTGGCTCAACGCAAACTGGCGTGCGCTTCTGTTGACGAGCTTGGCACTGACCGTGGTCGTCGCTGTGCCGATCGACATCTTGACGTACTCCGACGTCTGTAGAAGCCTCGGCGTCTTCATTACCAAGGACGTGCTTGTCAGCGTCTTCAATGCTGTCATCCGTCTCCTGCAACTGCTGGTCATCGTCGAGTTTGCCGAGCCAGGCCTCGAGGCGACCACGTACGCGTTGGTCACGACGGCCTACCACCTTGCCGGCCCTCTCGTTGCCATCATCTCAAACGCCGTGGCCTCAGCCGTAAGTGGCGGGAAGCACAACCTCACAGTCGACTCGCCAGCAGTGCGGCTTGACCTGACGGTTGAACTCGCGATCATGATGGCCGTACGAATCGGGCTGATCCTCGTGGCGTCGCTTCTGCTGCCACGGCAAAAGAGCCACGCAAGAGAGCTCCACTTTAACGGATCGTACGGCGGCGTACTGCCTTTGCTCATCCTCGTGGCGTTCCTCGCCGCCTACCTCATGGTCGGAAGCTCACGCGTGCTCGCGCTGATCGAATCAACATCGTGCCTCGTGTTTGCTGGTGGCCGCGGATGCGCGGGTTAAGTTAAAATAATAAGTTTAATTAAAGTTCCATCTCACGCTGCTATCTCTGTGCTTAGTGATACATCGGCTGGCTAGCTGACCATGTTGAAGTGGACGCCTGTCGGTCTCACACGTGAAGCAACGTGCCCTAGCATAGTCAGCGACACTGCATGCCACGGCGTCCCATGATAATGCATTAGTCCTGACGTGAGAGTAGCCGCCATTTCAGACATTGAGTGTATCTCCCCAAACGATCCACAAAGGTTGGTGGCACTCCCCAAACGATCCACAAAGGTTGGTGGATCATCTTGGTCGAAGAAAATTGTCACTCTATTGCGGGGGAGTTCTCGATCTACCACTGACTAGAGTGAATCGAGTGCACTGGAACGTCTTGCTGTGTCGGGGCACCTGGACGAGGATTGTTCAGTTAGTTATCCCTCAACTTATGAAATCATGCAAAAAAATTTATCCTTTGATAATTGATTCAGGAGTTGAGTACTTATGAAGCATTTTGGGTTTGAAAACCGATATACCTGATTGTGGCGCTAGTTGAGGGATGACAGTTATTCCAGGTGTCACACTTGCAGTCATCATGAGTAAAGTCCGAGTGAACCGTCTTCAGACTGGACATCGATATTATAATACCGTGCATAGAGTAGAGAGTGGAAGGGTCAAGCAGAATGCGTCATGTGGTAAAGCGAGGACAGATCTGAACGCGATGTGTGATGCATGAACCTCTCGCCACAGAGAACGGTGCACTGGCACACTCGTTGTGGGGTTCCAGCACACAAGTTTGGTTGACCAGCACCCCCCAAACTGCGTGTGTGAGTACCTTTTTCTCCTCGCCACACTGCTCAACAGCACACACCACCAAAAGCTGCACCGACCCACCAGTTCTGACGGGGCTTTGCGAGCCAACTTCCAATAAACATGTGAATCCAGTTTTCGTTTTTGGCTTGAGCTGAATTCCAAATCTTCTCCAAGTCACAGCCATAGAAACCAAGTCACTCTGCGCTACCAACACGATTAGCGCCGCCATCGCTGAGGACTCTTGAAATTCAGGTTGCAACACCACTGATACCACAGGAGCCCCCATCAGCGCCTCTGTATGAATGTGGGATTAATATAATACATGTAGTGCACCTGAAAGCCCCAGTGGGAGGTGACTGGAAGTCCGACACAGAAAACCCAGAGAAATCTCACGAACACGAGATGTAAGACAACTTGATTCACACGTCCGTGTTTGGCCCAGGACGTTTCTGGAAAACAAAGGAACTGGTCGATGCCGCACGTCCAAAGAAATCCAAATCCATACGGTGACCAAGATACGTCGAGGAAGAGAAACGACCGAGTCAATTATCAGGTGCGATCGCTGGTGTCAGTAGTTGCACGAAATCCATCTCATGCGTTGTCCAGATGAGATTTGAAGCTAGGCAACCGCTCAAGGAAATACCTAACCGTTATGGATAATTTGGCGAATGCTCGTGTAAACGAACTAATACTTTGATCTGCAACTAAACATTTTCCATGCGAGCCTGGAGCTGATATCGGACGGAGAAAGGAGACTGGACGTGTCAACTCCGTCGAATCAACGCATAACCGTCTGATTTAGGGACTGTGCGGAAACTTGCCAGCAACCACAACAGCGTGGAGTGACGTTTTGGCCAGCAGGTTGCTGACGCATGCGCTCTCCGTAAGGAGAAATCACAGCGCAGGAAGGCCAAGAACTGTTTTGATTGACAGTGAGTCTGACTCAAGAAGCGACTACGAGACTTTTGTCGGATTCTGCAAGCGTGGGGTAGATTTCGTTGAGATGCATGGTCGATTTATTATATGCCACCCAAGTCCCACCACAATTGTCCAGGAGCTGGAGAGTGCGTCGGATACACTAAGTATTACTATTTTCTTCTATTCTACAGACCTTTTGAGTATTCGTGGATGGTGGATAAAGTCTCACTTCCGTACAGTCCAGTGTATCCATCTACTGGATTGGCCACCTGTTTTGTTGCGTGATGACCTCCAACTTGTGCTATGTCTTTTATGGTTGATCAGTGCCAAATCCTGCGGATGGGGGTGAGTTTTGCCCAACTACTACACTATGGGATATGAGAATACTATGTAAATGCCGCACTGTAGAGTACAGTGCACCCAGTACTCCAGTCGAGATCCTCGTCCAGTAATACGTGATATCACCCTTCAACAAAAAAGGCGCCACTGAATTGCTCCCAAGTCTCAAGTGCCCCTGGGAGTCACGCTGGCTAAATGGATGGTCCCATTTTGCAGGAGATCCCCACTGTTTCTTATAGTTACACTATGGGCCATTGATCCTGATCGGACGGAACGCCCTGCACCCAGGTCAGTGCCACCGACCGGCAGTGGTGCCACACTGGAATGGAATGCCACGCTCCGCTAACGGCGAGCAGCTGCTGAGAAGCTTCAGCACAGCTGTGACCGTCGAGATTCTAAAGACGACTCGCTTCTCACACAGACGAAATGTCCAGTCTGAATGCACTTTACTTCCCAACTTGCTCGCCCATGCAACCATGAATGAGTCGCTTAGCTTGAGCAAATCGCGAATACTGGACGGGTCGACCCGACGCCAGAACATCGTGCTGCTCGAGGACAGCGATCTGTACCAATACCACCAGCAACAGGAGTCCTTCCGGCAGCAGCAAGGGTATGCGGACCTCGAGTTCGCCAGCGATCGTTCGATCATCCCGGTCGCGCAAGACTACCCGTATGAATCGTATGCGCACCAAGCGCGCGCCACACCCATGCACGCGTTCCCGACCAAGTCGAACGGCGATCGCCGGTATCAGCCCAATGCATCGCAGACGCCGTTCGCGCCGCCATCGACGGTCCAGAAGCCGTCGTTGACGTCAATCGACATGATCCCGATCGCGCACGGCGCATTACGTCCCGGCGGCGCCGTCGATCTCTTCAGCCGCCAGTCCATTGGCTTGCTGCTCAACTGGACGATCGTCGGGTTCTTCAACGGCTCGCTCACGTCGCTCGTGTTCCCGTTCTTTGAGTCGTTTCTCGGGTACAACGACTACCAGGCCAATGCTGCGATGACGCTGATCACTGTACCATGGCTCTTTAAGTTTTTCGCGGGCTTCGTGTCCGACTGCTTCCCCATCAAGCGCCGGCGCCGCAAGCCCTACATTTTCATTGGCTGGACCATCTTCACGCTCTTCATGATCGCCATGACGTTCATGAACGAGCCGCGGTCGATCAACGAAGACGAGAAAGCAGCCGAGCAAGGCCCCAAGTACGTCTTCATCATCATGTTTGGCTCTCTTGGCCACTTGCTCTCGACCGCCTGCCTTGAAGGTATGATGGTCGAGTACTCGCAGCGCGAAGGCGAGTACACACGTGGCCAGACGCTGTGCTGGTGCACCATCTCCCGGTTCATCGGTGAGATGTTCGGTGCGCTCTTCGTCTCGCTGTCGCTCAACAGCGAGGACTTCGGCGGCAACTTCGCTGCGGCCGTGCCCATGCGCGTCGTCTTTGCTTTCCACGCTCTTCTCGGGGCGCTGGGTCTCGTGGTCACCAAGCAGTGGCTCCATGAAGACAGGGTCGCGACCAGCAGCCAGCGGCTCACAACCCAGTTCCGCCGTATCTGGAACATCATGCAAAAGCCCACGACGTGGCAGATCACGATCTTTGGCTTCTTTGCCAAGATCGCGACCAACTACGAGATGCCCGGCAACAGCGGCGTGCTGCGCAAGTGGCTCAAGGCCGACTCGCTCTTGCTCAACATCACGGACGCGCTCGGCAGCGTTGGCTACATGATTGCTGCCATCGTGTTCATGAAGTATTTGCTCAACACCAACTGGCGCAAAATCTACATCTACGCGTCCCTGCTCAGCTTGGCCGTCATGATCCCCGTGAACATCATCACGGTCTTCAACGTCAAGCGCGATCTCTACTTGAATCTCACGAGCATCCAGATCGTGGCCGTGTTTGAAGCCATTGCGTTCTTGCTGCGGATCGTCGTGATCATCGAGGTAGCGGAACCAGGGTACGAGGCCGTGACCTACGGCATCTTGACCACGGTGTTTAACCTCGGCTCGACCATCACGTCCATGTTCAAGAACGTCGTGGCCTCCGAGTGGCCCAAGTCCATTACCGACATGAACCTCGACACCAGGGCCGTGCGGTGGCACTACATGCGGGCCTATATGTTCAAGTACGGTCTCCGCATCGTAATTCTGGTCCTCGTGGTGAGGATGCTGCCACGCCAGAAGCGCCACCTCCAGGAACTCAACATGCGTGGCACGCCCAACCTCGTCGTCCCGCTCGTGCTGTTTCTCGTGTTTGCCATCCTCTTCATCACGTCCGTGACCTCCAACATTCTCGCGCTCTTTGAGTCCACGGCGTGTTTGATTTTCGCCGGGGGCAGCGGCTGCGATGCGTAGAGATAGTTATTTTCTGCAAAGGAAGCGGACGAAGCTTCCTGGCTCGTATGGGCCGTATAGTATGTGTGAGTCCCGTTCCAAGTATCTATAATCAATGTTCTGTGCTGTCTACCGAAAACGTTATGTGAGCCTCATGATGCGAATGGCCCGACGCTTTGTTGGCTCAGCATGATGTGATGTCGGATCCGTTCCCAACGGGAACATGGTGGCTGCCTTCTAGAATTCTACGTAGTAGCACTACAGTTGGTGACCGGCCCCAGGCTTGAATGCCGGACGTCCTTGAGAATTGCCATCACCAATTTCAATGGTCTGAGCGAGTGAAATACGTGTAGGGTATCATACAGCTTGTTTGGCATGGTTGTCGCGACTCGCCACGCCACTCATCTCGCGAGTCACGAGACGAGTCCAACCCAAGACCACTTGACCAGAAGGACGTGTCAATCGAGCAAAGTAGAGGAGAAACGGTGGTAGCCCGTGGTAATCCGATCCAATTTGGGTTTTGTTGGGGTTGAATACCAGCAATGCAGTCGGCTGCCAGGAACAGTAGGATGAGGGTGGAACATTTTCTATGGGGTGCAGCCAGTTCAGGCTGAGCTGGCTGCACCCCATAGGTAATCGACCTGTTCATTGTATCGATTGCTGCAGACATTCGATTCGGTGATGGACGTTTCCGATATGGCGGATGTGTTTTGGGCAAGAGTAGGCGTCAGATACGTTCACTCGTTCTATGCTTCTACACAACCAGAAGCATACGACTCGGCTACAGGAACCAAGCAGGGAGGCTTACGCAAAACTCAAACAGGTAGGCAACCAAAGTGATACCTCGTGGACTCCATCGGGCGCGAACTTCGATGGACGACAATGCCTCTGTTAGCGTGCGACGACAACAAGTTGATGACGCTGATAATCAAATCGTACCTGCACCGCACGCAAGAAGCTTTCGCGCACTCCTCTTGGAGTCTGCCCACAGGAAGCTCGTGGTACCGGTTGTATTCGCAGTGAAAAACTCCCTCAAGAATCACGACACGACTGCAGCGAGTGGCGCACGTAACTTCAACACACACCCAGTTCCAGCCTGTGATGAGTCGTCAATGACTAGCCTGGACAACATTGAGCAGATGCTGGGGCTTAAACCCTAGTACAAGACGTTGATGCAAGGCATGTATTTACGGGTTGGGGGCTACATAACGGGAATGAGGCTCGCTCATTTTTGGGCAACTTCTGTCAGGAGACTCTCAGTCTTGCACTAAATTATGCGAGTCGCCCATGGAACTCTCTTCTGAGATGAGCCTCCCGCAGATTGTAACAGCCTCCCCTGATGAACTGACCGTGAAGCCTTCACGGTCAGTTCATCGGCGGAGACCGTGGTATTATGTGGGAGACTCTTGACAGTCCCGTTACGAATGGCTATTCTGCGTGAGATCATCATCATAAATCTCCCAACATGTGCATACACCAATACTGCAGCACCGCCAACCCAGAGCTTCAGAGCAGTACGCTCATTCTTCTCGTTCAGTTCTAGGATATGATTGATCAGTTTTGGTGCGTTTTCTATGCCAATAGCAACCATTTTCTTCCATCACGGCACTCCTCTCTGAGATGAGAGAAGCTCGTATGCAACACAAGTTGGCGTGAAAATGCAAGTCCTGTCGCTGTATGAACGTCCACGCTGGTTCAGAATTCAGAACCTCTGAATTCATCACGGTTCACTCAAAAAAACCGGACCAAATTTGGCTTTGATACACTGTGGTCGTGAGTTTGTGATCAAGTGTGTCGTGTCACACGCTGACCACATTGGATGAGCGCGCAACCGTCGGTGCTCTTGTCAAGGCTTACATATTTTAATACATGCACAGCGGCGGGTGGCGTCTCGCGGCTGAAGGCATTCGTCTCGGCGATCCTCTTTACTCAGTATAGCAACTTAGCCACCAACAATAACGGGACCAAGCAAATTGGTACGAAGTCCCGAGTTGCATTGCTGTACAGTACGATGCTGTGCCGTCCCAAGCTGCAGGTTTACAGGAGAACAGCAGTCTTTTTCGTCTCGCAATCCGTCCAACTGCCCGAAGGATTGCCAGACGAAGCCTGGCGACGTGAACAAAGATCATCACCCAAGCATCGTGATGTCTAGATCCACCAGCTGGTCTTGCGCTGGACTTAGATGATTGACTGGGACTGCATAGACGAGACCACACACACACTCAAACGAGGGTATCACGGAGGAGCTCCAAGAGTGCAGAAGTAGGTGCATAATGCAGTATTTCAGAACTGTGAAAATCTGTTGGTTTACCCCCACAACACAAACGATTATCTTAAAGTAGTACATTTAATAAGTATTTCGATATAATAAGTATTTCGATTTACTGGCATGCATATACTGGGATATGGTATATGTAAGGTGGGACTTTGCTACGAGCTCACCTGAAACTGAAAAAGAGTGGCCTGTTTATGTGCGACATCTCGAACCGAACGCCAGAGGGTTGGTCCTCGATGAGGCTCGGTGTTGAATTCAACTTGAGTGGTCCCATCTGGCTTTGTTTACCTCGCGGGCGCGCGACGTCACCCGTGGTGACTCACCTGTGGTCTCTTGTCAATCTGGTCTGATCGGCGTCACCAGTGGCAACACCAGAGCCACAGTCCTTGGCTCGTCTTGCTGCTCTCTTCCCGTTTCTTACTGATACAGTAGATATATTCGTTTTCTCTCGCTTTGTGTTCTCATATGCCAGGAGGAGGAGCTTTTGGTTGGTGTACAAGAGAAGAAGCGACGCCCATCAAAACAGTGAGCCTTGTGTCCGGGTTGGGCGACCCCAGACTGGAAAGCCCCGACCGACTTGGCTTCTCCCTCACTCTCGAACGCGCTTCCGTCCGCTCGGACCGACTCCACGGGGATCTTGTTCCCTGCGTGTAGTAAGACGCCACTCTCTCTTCTTCCACTCCGCTACCATGGCGCCTCCCTCGCTCACGCCTGACAAGCCCACCGACATTGTGCTGCTTGAAGAGTCCGACCTCTACCGCTTTGAAGATGGTGGCCACGGCATGGGCAGCAGCGGCTACTATCAACAGAAGTCGTCGTTCGCATCTGCCGGCGCGCCGCCGTCATTCCACGCTGAGCCGGTCAAGTACACTCCCAGTGTCCACAGTCACCGCAGCCACCAGTCGGGTCATCGCAGCGGTTACGGTCCGCCCGGCCCCGGCAGCTACGCCATGCATGCGACGCCGTTTGGCGCCTCCACAGCCAAGCGCACGGCGTCGATCGACACGATTCCAGCCCACTACGGCGCGCTGCGTCCCGGCGGCCCCGTGGACCTCTTTACCAAGGACTACATCGGCCTGCTACTCAACTGGATGATCGTGGGCTTCTTCAACGGCGCGATCCCCGGGCTCATCTACCCGCTCTTTGGCTCGTTCCTCGGCTTCTCGCGCACGCAGCAGACCGCGACGTTTGCGCTCTTTGATTTCGGCTGGTACTTCAAGTTTATCTTTGGCTTTATCACCGACAACTACCCGATCAACCGGCAGCGCCGCAAGCCCTACATGTTCATCGGCTGGGGAATTTTCATCTGCTTTATGCTGGCCATGACATTTATGAACAAGGTGGCGTGGTTCGGCCCCGACAAGGAGCATGTACTGAACCCCAACGCGCCGAACCAGGGCGCGCGGTACGTGATCCCAATCATGATTTCGTCGTTCGCGCATCTGCTCGCGAACGTGGCGTGTGAGGGCATGATGGTCGAGTTTGCGCACCGTGAAGGCGAGTACGACCGCGGCCGCACGCAGCTCTGGTGTATCGTGGCGCGGTTCACAGGGGAAGTCTCAGGCGGCGTGTTTGCGGCGCTGGGCCTGGCCAGTGAAGAGTATGGCGGCCGATTTGCCCACTCGATCCCGCTCAGCTGGTACTTTGCGTCGCTCGCCATCCTCGCTGTTGGCGGCCTGCTTGTGACGCACTTTTTGCTGCACGAAGATCAAGTGCCGTCGACGAAGCAGAGCTTTGGCTCCAACTTGCGCCGCGTATGGCGGTTCATCGAGCAGCGCGTGACGCTGCAGGTCATGGTCTCGCTCTTCTTTCTCTCGATTGCCATCAACGTGACGGTAGTCGAGTACGCGTCCATCTTTTCCGACTGGTTCAAGACCGACTCGCTCGCGCAGAGTCTCGTGACCATTTTCCAGACCACGGGCTACATTCTCGCGGCCGGTGCCCTGTACTTTTGGTTTCTCAACACCAACTGGCGGGTCCTCGTGCTTGCGAGCTTCGCGATCGCCGTGGTCATTCAGCTGCCCATCGAGATGCTGGCCGTGTGGAACGTCGTGCGCAACAGCGCTCTGTTCCTGGGCAAGGACTGGGTCGCCGGCATCTTTGAGGCTGTCGTGTTTATCGTACGCATTATGGTTGTCGTCGAGGTCGCCGAGCCCGGCATCGAGAGCACGACGTACGGGTTCCTCACGACCGTGTGTAATCTCGAAAACGCGCTGGGCCGCGTCGCGTACAATCTTGTCTCGAGTTCGTGGCCCAAGGAAATCACGGATTTGTCGTTGGACACCGACCGCGTGCGGTGGCACATTACATACGAGTTTATCGTCAAGTACGGCATGCGGTTCGCGCTCGCGGCCATTGCGTGTGCTTTGTTGCCGCGCCAGAAGCGCCACCTCAAGGAGATCAAGATCCGTGGTGCACCCAACCTCATCGTGCCGGTCGTGCTGTTTATTGTGGTTGCTGGGCTCTTTGTCGCAGCCATCACGTCGGCCTTGATGTCCATGTTTGAGTCCACCTTGTGCCTCAAGTTTGCCGGTGGCTCGGGCTGCAAATAAGTGATAGGAAAACAAGCGATCCGTCGCACGAAGACGGAGAAACTCGATACTAGGAATCTGTTGTCGATTATTTTTATTATATCAAGGTGGTTTGACGATCATTCATTATCTTTCTGTATATAATATCAATTGATATTACTCGGACAGCAGCGTGTTGTTGATCCACGGCACTCCGCCCTTGCCTCGGATCAGCGCTGTGAGGTGGAACACCACAGCTACCAGCAACAGCAGCAGCAGCGATCCAAGTGTGACTCGCGCCGCAAGCGTCGGCGTGTTCGACATCGGGTCGTCGCTGTCGCCATCGTGCTGAAGTTGTTCCTGGACGTGGTCCTTCTGGATAGGCAGTAGCTTGAGTGGACCAATATCCACGATGACACGCAGCACATGCAAGAGGGCGCAAACAGTCGTAACGGACTGTGGGGCCGCCTGTGTGGTTGCCATCGTCTCCCCGACAGCGATTCGTGTCGAGGCAAACGAGCCGACGATGGTGCCCAAGTCGAAAGCGGATGTCGTGAGCGCAAAGCTCGTGGCTTCCATCGTGGGTGAGGTCATCTCGACGGCAACCAACAGTCGAATCATAATCATGAGGTGCTCGGCCAGCGACGCGACGTGGTGGAACGCGAGGAAAAGCGTGTGGCTTCGGGTGACGTTCAGCAGCACGAGCACGTCACTCGGAACTCGAGTGCATACTGTCGAGACGGCGATCAGCACGAGCGTGAGCACGCGCCACGACGTGTTTCGCCACAGCGACATCATGAGCAGAGCCGCGACGATGCGAAGTGAGAGCCCCACACTGTCCGAGACCGACTCGGTCGCCTCGCTCATTTGCACATAGCGTGTGGCAAGTTCATGAGCGCGTGGTGCGCTCCAGGCCAAGCTCGTGGCCTGGAGAAAACCAAAGGCTAGAAATGCCGAGTATACGGGCCTTTGATGGGACGACCAGGCCATGCCCAGCTTGACCTTGAGCGGCGTCGTGGCCGGGTGGCCCTGCAGCACGAGCCGTCGTCGTGACGGGACATGCGTGAGGAAGACCGCACAGAGGAGTGCGCCGAGTGCGACAACGGACGCGGCGAGGAAGATGTACTTTGGTGCGACCACGCAGTCGAGCTCTCCCTGGCAATCGTAGTCATCTTGAGCGGGTGGATTGCCCGTCGACATGAACGACCGGCTAATGAGCTCACCGACCGTGCGAGTCGCGAGCAGCAGCATCTGGATGGAGCCCCGCTCGTAGATATCTCCACGGTGTGCGTATTCGACCATGAGGGCGTCGGCCGAGACGCTGGCGACCATGGGGCCGATCGGCAGCACGAGGAGCAGCGGCAAGTACTGGTTTGCGGACGTACTATCGATATTGAAACTGGCGAGCGGAACGCAGAGGACGAGCAGGAGTAGCCAGCCAGCGATGAGCCACACACGACGGCGGTGATTGGACGCCGGCAGCACGGCGTCCGAGAGAAGGGCAACAACTAGGCGGACCAGTAACACTGCGTGGCGCACGGTGGTCAGCTGGAAGGCCTGACTGGAAGCGTCCTTGTACAGCACGCGTGCAAGCAAAGGAAGCACACCATCAAAGTATCCGATGGCGATGTAGTTGAGTAAAAGCCCGAGCTTCTTCAAGGCGAAAATGTCGATCGGAGTGCCTCTTTGGATCACCGTCGACGAGTCTCGCTGTTCGAGCCCGCGATGCCGTCGGTGGACGTGGTTGCGCGCAAGTGCGGGGCGCTGTGTGCGGTAGGCTCGTCTTGGGAACCAAAAGCTTATGGTCGCCGACCGCTGCGAGAGTTCGTTCTCGAGGTCGTCGTTGTTGAGGCTCCCCAAGTGTACAAACGATGGAGCATGGGGTGTACCGGGTTGTGGCGTGTCCGCGTCCATGCGGACATCGCTGCGCTTGGTGTTGCGGCTCGCCGACGACGAATAGCTGCTGCCTAGCTTGACCGAGGACTTGACGGATGACAGTGGCACGCTGATCAGCGACGTGTCCATGGCAATGGGACTCGAGGAATGAACGAGTATCTTGAGCCCACAAAAGATGATCGGGAGAGGAGCATTGAAGGAAAATAAATCTAGATGTTTGTGTGGGAAGGGTCCAGTGTACCGGTATCAAAACTGAATGCCATCTGCAGACGGTGGCGTGAGCCTCCTCGGTATACCTGAAACGGGTACTGTGCCCTCGCGTATGAGTGGCGGTGCGCAGGTCCACATCCCAAGTGCAGCCTCAAACAGTGGGTGAGACGAAGAAGAGGCTCTTCAACAAGGCGGGAAGCCCCCACACCTTCTGTCTCGAGGTGAGGTCATTACATTCCAGTTGGCTGCACCTTCAGGGCGCGATGGTGACCGAAGTGGATCCTGATCTCTCCGCTGAGACAAAGGCTCCGGTATTTAGGTTGGAGTAAGGGCATAATATACAGATTTCCAAGCTGGGTTGTCTCTTTCTCGGGAACGGCCCCAACACCCAGGGCCACAAGAAGCAGTTTCAGCACTTGATTTTTGTAGCCAAAACGGGTACAGTACCTGTGAGAAATAGTTCTTTTGCGCGTGTCGCATATCTCTTTTGTATCCTAACGTGCTACCGGTGGGGGCTCAAAAACCTCTAATAATCTATTCGTCGAAACCACAACATTTACGAGCCGCAGGTTCACTATCCAGTCTGCGATAGCATCCAGTATGATGCGTTCCTCCAAACAAATCGGCGGCGAATTGGCTGCAGACTTTACAGTGATCATGCAGATGATGTCTCGAGTCAGACTAAGTCATCCCCCCTCACATCTCGAAGAATGAAAGGCACGGTTGGGTGGGCTGGTGCTTCTCATCCTTAGCCGACATCCCCAATGAGGCCTCGAAGAGAACCCTGGAGTCATTACGTGCAGGTGCATCCAAAGAGTGCGTCGGTGCAGATTCATGACGACCTCGAAGAGGCCAGCTTGCCTGGGGGTCACCCTTTCACGCCCGTGTCGACTCGGGGCTCACGATGCTCTCGTGCCTGGCCGCGAGCAGCTGTGGTAGCTCATCACCGAGACGCGCGAGAATCTCCTCGTCAAAGTGGCCGACTTTTGACTTTGTATACTATGAACCGTACCTCTTTATGGGTACCCGTTTGCACATCAACAGCAAGGCCACACGAGGGCGCTGCGTGAAGCGCTCTGCGAACTCAAGGTCGGGCACCATTGCCAGTTGCCAGAACTGGGAGCTTCGCCAATCGAAGCCGTTGTACGCGACGTCGCTACCGCAGGGCAGCGCGCCCGCGGGCACCGTTTTCTCCGGAGCATCTTCCGAAACAAGAACGTCGCAAACCCCGTCGAGAGCTGCAAGGTCCCCAATCGGTTTTCGACGCAATGCCTCGTGCGCGACCGCCCCTTGGAGCTGTCCAAGTCGCATCACGCGGCGGCCTGATTAGCGACATTTGATCACTCAGAGCTGTGCCAGCAGCGCGAGATGCGACAGAGTGTGGTCAATCACCAGGGCTTTGTGAACTGGTGCTGCTTTGACGAAAGGACGGACAGCGCCATCCTCGAGTCTTGACGAGCGGCGACAACTTGACGTTTAATGTGCTCGAGATCGCCACTGTTGCCGATGCCAGAGCGATTGTTGTGTCCGTGCGCGCGGGGGGGGGGGGGGGGGG